>PVJX010012221.1:0-51014 GCA_004027295.1 Dolichotis patagonum
TGTTTTGTTTGACTGTATCATACTTGATGATATGAATAGCTGTTCTGAAGAAAACAAAACATTATGACAGCTATTGCTGATTTAATATCATCTTTCTTAGAAGTCCTACCATGCTTTTTTTTGTTCTACTACCATTGGTTCTATCACATTGTGTCTTATTGGAATTTAAATATGTGTGATAGCTTAAACAAATTTTTTTCTTTTCTATCAAAAATGAGATATTACAGTACCCATTGAACATTTTCTGTTATTCGGTTCAGAAAGCCCTGTAATTCTTTCACTCTATGCATGGCTTTATACTATTGTGTTATGTTGGATATTATTGTATTTGAAACTATGCTCAACTATAGCAGAGTAAGAGATATGGTGTTAGCTACTGTTGATGTCCAGTTGACTTAATGTAAAGTACTGTGTTGCCTATGTGGTCCTGTTCTGATCTGCTCTGTACTGCCCCCTTTTGTTTTATTGTCTTTTGAATTAAAAAAAAGAAATTCTGACTTCCAACAGTTTCTTTTGATTGGTTTTATTCTGCTGAATTTTCCTTAGTTCTATCTGCTTTAAAATAAAATAATCAAAAACTTAAAACCACCAGGTATCCTAATATACTCAAATAAACAGCAAGTATTAGGTCTCATGTAATTTTAGAGCAAAAATATTCACACTCCTTGAATGTATTTTTACTTAGAAGTTTTTTTTAAATATTCAAGACAAAATCTTGTTATGAAACCCAACCTAACATGAACTCACAACTCATTATCCTGCTCTCTCAGCTTCCTAAGTGCTAAGATTACAGTACAGGGTCAACACACTCAGCTGAATCTATTTGATAAAAATTCAATTCACTTTGGAAATTGGTAAAGTTTCATTCAGAAACTGAATGTGATACAATTTGATACAAACTAAACATAGCCAGCACTGCAATTCCTACCCCAAGGAGTCAAAACTTACAGAACAAACAGCCATGGTGCAAAGCTGTTGCGGTAAAATAAAAGGAATGGCCTCCTGACCTTGGCGAGTCCAGAGAGGAGCTCTAGAGCTGCCAGTGATATGCACATGGCTTGCTGCCACATGGAGTTGAGACTTTGGGTGACAAGATGAATGCTGCGATTCAGGAGTCCAGCAGCTGAATCTGGATTAAGAGCTAGGATATAACCCCAATTCCACATCCCACAGGGAGGGAAAAATGTAAGCACTGGTAATAAGAAGCACAGCATTCCTGCAGGCACTGACCATAGCAGCCACAGTGAGTGTGCTGGGCACCCACACAGTGCCATGCTCCCTGCCCACTGGACTGAGCCTCAGTCTGGCTTGACTGACAGAGCACAAGGTACCCCCTTCAGAGCCAGGGCAGCTTGTAGCACCGAGCCCACAGATTTGCACATAGACAACCACAGTTCTTGCAGCTTCAGCATCATTCTTGAAATGCTGCACAACTGACAAGTTCTAAATTAACAACACACACAGAGTTACATTTCAAAATAGAATGATAAAGAAAGGGCTATCAAGCATTTCCATGGAACTTTATAAAGGGAAAAACCCAACTTTCATGGCTTTCTCAGATGCTGGGAATTACCTTATAGCATCTGTTGAAATTACTTGTAGAGTTGAAACCATAAAAAATCACATGCAATGCATTTTCAAATCCATCTTAACATGTAACTCTCCAAGACTACTTTAACAGTTCTAAAAATATTAAATAAACAAGCCAGTTTTTATTTGGCTTCCAACTTTATACTTGAGTCATTATTACCTAACTAATAGGACATTAGAAGAGATTAGGACAAATACACTGAATTTATAAAGGAAGCTTTAAGGACATTATAACTATCGATCCTATCAGAAAGAGGGCAGTGACAACAGAAAAAGGAATGATCATTAAAGAGGCACATTCATGCAATACTAACACAAATCTGGATTTCTCTGTAACAATATTTTACAACATTAAAAACAGAGCTCCTTAACACTAGTTCAAAATGCTGAAACAAATAATAATCACTTCAAACATTTACTAGAACACATGCAGTCATGCAAACATCTTTAGTTTAAAAGTATAGAAAAATGAAATTTTTCAACCTACAGTACACCTAAGTTTACATAATCAATGAATAAGATAACAATTTAAGTCACTACTGCATAGATACAATACTTACATATAATAAATTTATATATTTATGTAATTTATTACATGTAATAAATAGATGCATATTTACTTTATGCAGCTGAAAAATTAAACGATAAAAACATCACTCCTGAACTCATGAACATGGCTCATTAAGACTCCAAATGATTAAAAAATTCACATCTAAGGAATTAAACACCATTGGAAGCTAGTTAGATAAATATTTTCAAATTCAATACACTGTTAGTATTGAAATATAAAAGTATAAATGTACCCAAAATTGACTGAAAGCATAAAACAGTAGCCCCAGGTAAAGGGCATTACTGAATAGAATGTTTGCTGACAAATATTTTCTTTGGCAAGGCAGAAAATTCACATAATTCCTTACTCTTGCTTAAAGTTTGTGCCTGAAGAATCTAATGATATGCACAGTAGGGTAGGTATACAAAGTTTAACATGGAGACAGTTATTCCTCCTCCCAGTTCTCCTCAACTTCGGACGCCATCACTCCCTTCTCCCACACTGCAGTCACTAATTAGACTGTGTGCTCGCTCTGAGCATGGCCCCCATCTTACCTGGCACATAGCACCCACACTTGCTAAAGAATCCAGGAATCTTTCCTGACCACTCAGTGCAATCATCTATAAAATCTACTATACTACCCTAAACATTCCACTGAGTTTAGTGAGAGACACAACAGACTCATCAGGATCTGGGCTTGGATCAATAAAGGGAAGGAGTCAGTCCTCCAAGATCACAGGCTGAAAGGCAAGCTTAGGGCACAGCCATGTACACACAGGTGTTTTGAGGAGTACTTGGCTGCATCCCATCCCATGAGGGTGAGCAGTGGCCATGTGCGCTCATGTGAATTTATGAAGAGTCTCTCTCCTCATTCCACAGGCTGACCTGGATATCCAACGGGATATTAAGGTGGTGATGACATGTGTCTCCCAGGCTATGTCATTTTTAAAACTTGCAGTTTTGAACTTGATATTTCAGGGGAAGTCAGATGCCATGTTGTAAGGCACGTGGGCAACCCTAGGGAAAGATCAGTGTTGGGAGGGAGTGAATCAATTTGCAAACATCCAGATCAGATTGCTGTCTTGCCACAGGGAAGTGAATTCTCAGACCTACTTAGGCCTTCAAATAGCATATGGCACCATGACTAAATCCTCACAAAAGACAAAACCAGAAGCAAATAGCCCCAGTAAGCCAGTCTTGAATTCTTGACCTACAACAACTATCAAAGCGGGTCTGAGGATATAGCTCAGCACCTCAACACCTGCCTGGTAAACTCCAGGTTATGAGCTAGATTTGTGATACTAAACAACAACAAGAAAAAACTATCACAGATAATTAATGTTTATTATTCTTTTCAGTTGCCATTTTGGCATAATTTTTAAATTAAATTGAATCATTTTATTTCTATTGTATTAAGGAGCCACTGATTTCTTCAGTATAAAGCAAAAGATGGGTCATAGGCTTTTCTTAGCAGAGCGGGACCTCGGGGTGTGGAATCCTGAGACCTGACCTCACTTCCTTGGCAACGGGTCCAAACAGAACTGGGGAAACTACCTCGAGGCTCCAACCACAGAAACAGCCATGTCTCAAGCTGACTTGGCCTGAGACGGTCAACAGCCAGCATGCTGAGCTGCTTCCCCACTAGGCAAGGCCGAGGTCGAGACCCAGAGAGTGGCTGCAGAAGGCAGGGCAGGGAGAATCTGTGTCAAAGGCTGAGGAGACGCTTGACTCCAGCTAGTCACTGCAGGCCACCATGGGAGAGTGACTGGTCCCTCTCAGACAACCCTGGGGCAGTGGCCCCACCACTGGCCACACAAGAAACACCAAGTCACCTGCCTGACATCTCCTCAAGCCCAAATATCAATGGCACCCTAAAGCCGGAGTTCCCAGCGCGAGTCCCACCTTGCCCAGAAACTCCCAGGAGTTCTGGACGGGTCTCCCCAGATCCGGGCACACAGCCCCCAGAGAGGGAAACCAGTCAGGGGTGGGAGACCCCAGTCACACCCGGAGCCACCCTCAAAGTCCCAGTGTCGATGCATTGAGGGGCAGCCACACTTGGAGATCTCTTTCCAGAGGGCCCTGAAAAAATTAAACTGCTGTGGTCAGTGCGAAAGTTCAGGGAGCACTTGCTCCCTGAGGCCTTCATGTCCATCTTCCTGGGCAGCGAACCCTACTATGGGCCCTTCTTCCACGGTACGTCCACGACCCACACCTCTACACGGCAGACCCTGAGGCTGGGGGGAGACATCGCCACGCCACGTTTGGAGGCCTCTAGCTACTTTCTGGGCCTCTGGGATGAATTCAGACAGGTGGACTCTTCAGAAAATATACAAATTTTCACCAAATATACTGTACCCGAGGAAGGAGATCCCAGAACCTCATCACCTGCGTGGGAATTGAAAGACGCCTCTCAGTCTCCTGAGGTCAAGAGAGCGTCCCAGTTCTCCATCCACACATCGCCCTGCACTGCAGAGCAGTCCAAGAAGCCCAGCCCAGCAGTTGCCTCCGTCCAACATGGCGCTGCCCCAGTCAGGGGAGAGCTGTGCTACACCCCCGCCCACACCTTCAGGGCCAAGCGCTTCATGGGGCGAGTTCTCTGCGCTGTCTGCGCAGACCATGCAGGGGGATTCGGGCGCCGAGTGTACAAGTGCACCCCCTGTCAACTGGTGGTTCATAAGTGGTGCCACACACTTGTCACCATCCAGTTTGGCCAGCGTTGCTCCTTGCCATCGGAGTCCGTGATGTCTGAGCATCCACCACCCGGGGTTTCAGATCCCGCACATGCAGGGAGCTCATGTCATCCTCCCAGTGTCCACGGTTCAGAACAGGGCACTGAAGAAAAAGAGTTCACCAATACCACTGAAAATAGCCAAGCGTCATCTGTTTTGGGCCTTGAGGACTTTACTCTGCTGAGTGTGGTAGGCAGAGGAAGTTACGCTAAAGTAGTGCTAGTCCAGTTTTGATACACAGGCCAGACATTTGCCATGAAGGTAGTCAAGAAAGGACGTGCCCACAGCCACCGGGCAGGGACCGAGAGGCGAGTGTTGGAGCAGGCAGTGCACCACCCTTTTCTCGGCCTGCACGCTTACTTGGAGACTCCAAGCAGAATGCTGTTTGTCCTGGACTATGTCAGAGGCGGCGACCTCATGTTCCATCTGCAGCACCACAAAATATTGCCTGAAGCACACCGAGGAAGATCCCAGAACCTCATCACCTGCGTGGGAATTGAAAGACACCTCTCAGTCTCCTGAGCTTTTACTGTGCAGAGATCACCTTAGCCATCAACTACCTGCACAGGCACAGGATCCTCTATAGAAACCTGAAGCTGGATAACGTACTGCTGGACTCGGAAGGGCACATCAAACTCACAGATTACTGTGTGAGTAAGGAAGGACTGGGACCCAGAGACCTGACCAGAACCTTCTGTGGCACTGCTAACTATCTAGCTCTTGAGGTCATCCGAGGAGAAGATTATGGATTCGCTGTGGACTGGTGGGCCCTGGGAGTGCTGGCCTTCAAGATGATGGTGGGAGAGTCACCCTTTGTAGTGCCTGAGCGCCCTGAGCCTCTGAGCAAAAGTCCATTGCTCACCTCCTACAATTAATAGTGGAAAGCAACATTTCCATACCATGCTGTCTGTCTGTGGAAGCTCCAAGTGTCCTCCACAGTTTTCTCAACAAGGACCCCAAGCAGCACCTGGGTTGTCACCCTCTAACAGGACTTGCAGATATTCAGCACCATCCCTTCTTCCAGGCTGTGGACCGGGACGGGATGGAACAAAAGCAGGTGGCACCTCCATTTCAACCCACAACATCTGAAAAATTCGGTTTGGACAACTTTGATTGTCTGTTCACTCAGGAACCTGTCCAGTTCAATCCAGAAGACAACCACTTCATGATGAACAGATCCAAACTTTCAGACTCTGAGTACATCTCTTGCCTGTCCATGGAGAATGGAGAAGAATGCTGTGGTCCTCATTTTCAAAATCCGCATTCTACTTAGCTGGCCATTTCACACACGCAAAACTTGAACCAGCTTCAAGTCAATGCAGCATTTCATAAGTGTTTGGAAGATAATATTAATTTATTGTTATAGTTACCTTTAGATGTGATCCTTGATTCTTATAGTCTATACAAGAGAATAGTTAATTTTTTGTTATTGTTATACATGTACTGTTTATGATTGGACTTAAGTAACAATGAGTCCATTGTTTGTGAAACAAACTTGTCACCACATTGCATTTTTTGAGCAGACATAGTATGTATATTAGTTTGCATGTGTTTCAGGATTCACGAAAATGATTCCCCTTTCAAGTAGAACATCATCAGTATGCTTGTTTCTCTCCAAAAGTATTGCCTATACTTTTGGTCCCCAGTTTTTATAGTCTTCAGGGAGAGTCAGAAAATAACAGCCATTTTGAACAGATCTGAGGAAAACATATGTATGGTACTGTTATCTAGTTAGTTAAGCTTACTTTGTAGGATAACATAGGAAATAAATAGTAGGAGTCATTTTGAGGCAAATCTCTTGAAACTCTTCTTATTAAAATGTGTGGTTAGCAATTTATTGCAGAATGTTCAGTTATAGCATTTCATTTCAAGTACCGGTTTTGAAACAAAGAACTTAATATGTAGCTACCATCATCTAAATAAGGTACTATAGTACAAACTTAGTACAATAATTTGTAGGTTAGCTCGCTAGTTTTTCATTTAGAATGATTTAAAAGCTGTAAGTATTTATTCAAATATATTTTTAACAGTTTCTATTATCTAAAAATACATAAATTTATATGTTTATCTTTGTTAGAGGCCCCATTTGATGAAAAAGATTGCTTTCCAAAGCTTACAGTCATATATTGTCTTTTCATCTAATAGTGAAGTTGAAAGTCATGAAAGTATTCAAGGAAAATGTTTCTATATAGTCCAGCGTTCATTTTCAAGGTTTATATGTTTCTCTTAACCCCTGGAACTTATTGTAAAACAAGAACGAGTGTTCACAACATACACTTACAGAGAATTCTCTTTTGTCACAAATACCTTTGCCATCTTCCTTTTAAATGTTCTTCTTCCCTGGGGGGCATTTTGGAATGCAGGAGAATCACAAAAGGAGCTTGTGTAAATTGTTTCTTACTGAGTCCACCTTACAACCCCTTTGGGCCTTTGTCCCTCATTTTGAGAAACACTTTCTTCAAGTTATTCTTTTGTCATCCAGTTAAGTAGTAGAGAGTAAAGCCATGGTGTACAAACTTTAGATTGTATTAGGAGCGAATAAGAACCTTGTCAATATTTTTAACCAATTTTCAATGAATGACTGTGTTAGATAGCTTCGCTGTCCACCTCCCCCTCAACAAAAGTAAGAAACATTTTAAACAAACTCCTTATGTCATTATCCTACATTCTGAAATGCCCCATAAGGAACAGCAACAGTTGAAAGGAAGATCACAAACATTTTTCTGAGGGAACAGAATTCTCTGTAATTGCATGCTGCAAATTTTATTTATCGTTTTACAATAAGTTCCAGGTATTAATTGAAACATACATCCCTTGAAAATACTCATGCGACTGTATAGAATTATTTTCCTTGGATATTTTCATGACTTTCAAATTTAGCTGTTAGGAGAATAGAAAATATATAATCATAAGTTTTTGGAAAGTTCTATTTCAAATGAAATGGGACCTCCAACAAAGATGAAACCTTACTAGTTTTGTAACATGGCTTTACAAATAATGAGCATTTTCTTCCATAACATTTTAACTCTTATTCAAGGAGCTCTTAGGTTTACAAAGTTTTTCAGGAGTAAGATTTACTGTGTATACTTTATGCAGAATTGCAGTACAAATATGCTTGGAACTGTGTTCCATATATACAGTCTTTAAGGGTCATGCCAGTTCTTTTCATGCTATACTGAAGACCTCTCAAAACGTAATAAGGCAGTATCCAGCCACAGTGGTTGGTATTTTGTGGTTCTAGGCAATAAATGAATTTGGCAAAGCCAGTGATCTGATTATATTTTATATATGCAGCCTGAATTAAATTTCAGGTACCTCATTCAGTACCTGTACATTTATTTTATAAATCTGTTTTGTTTTTGTTTTTATCATGTACAGTACTGCTTTGGTCATCATAATGTGATATCTACTTCTGTACCTTCTGTTTCATGTTTTAAAAACCTATAAATAAAATACTTGATACACACAGAAAAGTCAAAGCTGTCTTTGTTAGCAATTGACATCATAGTATAAACTGTATGTTCAAGTGCAAAAGGCAAAAACACTAGTGAGTAAATCGGGTTAGGATGCATTATTGGCATTTTAAAAATCAGTTTTATGAGAGACTGAGGAAAGAGGACCCTGCATGAGATCAGCCTGTGCAACTTAACAAGAACCTGATATAAGATAGAAAGCTGGAAGAGAGGAAGGGTGGAAAGACGGAGGAAGGGCAAAGAGACTGGGATATAAGTAGAACCATCCCTTTGATTTTTTTCTTCAAAAGTGAAACATGCATTTGCAAGTTGACCCAATCATTCCGTTTCAAGATATCTAATCAAGAGAGATGCAAGGATATCTATGAAAAGACACATACATGGATGCTGATCATTTCTTTGTAACAGTCCAAGTAAGTAAAGTACTACTTTTTTTCCTGTAAGCAATGTGGTAGAATTTCAGGTGTTCCATATTCTCACCCTCACTTGGCATCTTTAGTCATCTTGAATTTTAGTGTATAGGTCATTGCATAGTGTTATCACATTTTTAATGCTATTTTTAATAGTAGTGGATCATTTTTAAATTTTAACTTTTAAATAAAATAAACATAACTTTTAAATTGTGGTAATAATCCAGATATGTGTGAACAGGTCAATGAAGGAACAAATTATGTCTTATCAATAAACCGGGATGCCAGTAATAAAAAGGGAGAAACTTTGCTCCACTCAAACACTTGGGTAAATCTCAAAATGAGTGTGTTGAGTGAAGATAAGGGAGGAGCAGAGGCCTACTATATATTTCATTCATACAAAATGCAAGCTAATAACCATATGTGAGAGATCAGATTAGCAGTTTCCTGTGCACAGGAAGCAGAAAGCAGCATATTCCCTGCTCTAACAGTTTCAAAGCTTATTAGAGACACCTAAGATATTAAAATCAGTTACAGAGAAAGGGAAGGCAAAGCAAATTTGGAAAACAAAAGAATAAAGTTTCTATATGCAGAAAATAGATGAAACACAATTTTGGAAGATCTCGGTGCTATTCAAGATTACAGGTATGACAGTATCTTTAACTTTGAAGTAAGGTAGTGAGCCTGAGAAGGCCAGTTAGTCTGTTAGCACACGGCTTCTTCAGTGTAAGGTCTGAGATTGTTACCCAACTACTTTCTCCACCCAAAGCCTGAGATCTGCCTGGCAGTGATGGCACAACATGGGAGAGATTATGAAGGCAGTTACCCAGTGTGAATTCAAGGCTCTTAAATGTCTGTCAAGTTCTCCAACAACCTGTTCCAGTGTTTGACAACAACCCTCCCCAGTTCTTAATAGTGCAGGATAGAGTAGTATTTGTTCCAAAACTGGCCTGTACCTATATGCTCCTTCAACTCTTTTTCCTGCATTCTCCATAGGGTGTGGGATAAATCCTGAGATCAATCCATGCTGGCCATTCGCTTCCCAGCATAGAGTAATTTTTTTGAAACCCCAGCCATAGATGATACACTCACATTTTCCAATTCAGCACTCTTGACAAGTGACTGCTAGAAAAATGATTTTATGTGATTACACATGTTGGAGAAAAGAAACAAGGCATGCCCCATCATCAATCATCTCTCTCTTCCTTCAGTGCAGCCCTTGAATTCTGCCCTTAACCTTTGCTCTCTGATGAGTGACAAAGTTGTTCTGTGAGTTGACAGTCATGTAAAACCAGCAGTTCTGTACCTGGGGGGTGTAGCATAGTGAGTAGAAGAGCACTTGCCTAGCAAGTGTGAAGCCCTGGTATCAACTCCCAGCAATGAGTGAATGAAAGAGGTCACCAGAAGAACATGAGAGCTGTTGGCAGGGAAATGTTTGCTATGATGAATCAGGGACCTTGGCCAGGTGTAAAAAGAATAAAGCAAACAGAGGGCAGCTGAGTTGGCAAAATAGGGAAGTGGTGAGGGAGTGGAGATCTCAGTGCTTAAAGAGAAGATAATGAAGGCTTAGAGAACAAGAATATAGGTGGCTATCATTACAAAGTTTAACAAGTGAGAGAAAGAAGGGTCATGGATGATGACAAAGTCTGGAAGGTATCCATGCACACAATCAGAAAAGGGAGTGGAGGTCACTGGAGCCGAGTTCAAAAACTGTAACGCCATGGTGTTGGATGACCATGCGTAGTAACATCAATGGTATCCAAATGAGGGCTAAAGAATATTTGCACATATTCTCCATCTGCAACAAATGAGGAAATAGAGGGAATTTTACAAATATGTATGAAAATTCAGCAAATGGTCAAGAGTCAAAAAATCATTTGTGAGACTGGAATAAAGGCAATAAAAAGAGAAAGGTGTAACATATGAGCCCCACAGCTGGGCCACAAAAAGAAATCAAAGCCTAAGCTCAGAAAAGGGAGGGAAAGACACAGTATCAAAGGGAAACAGGGAGTGACATGTCTGACTGAGAAGTCAGGCAGAGCTGAGATGTAAGGTGAGACCTGGGTTTGTTCCATGTTTTCTTTGGTGGTTTGAGATGCACTTATCTCACTGGAGCCTCATGCCATTTGGCACACCAGATTGTCACACATTGGTATCCCCAGTTCCTGAGAAAACTGAGGCCAGATGGGAAAGTGACTTGCTCTAAATCACCTGTTGAGGCTGGGCCAGGGGAAGACCTAGAACCCATGTGTCCTGACTTAGCCCTGCATAAGTGCTGGGAGGACAGAGAGGAAAGGAGTGGACAGCAGTGATGGCATGGGTGGAGCTGAGCCAGAAGCAGCAGATGTCATCCCCACATTGCAGCCCAAGTTAGACACCAGCAGCCTTGCTCCATGGGGATGGGAACAGGGGAGACTCCTCCCCGCCCACCCTCTTGGTCCCTTCATAGTCTAATGGTAGAAGGAGATTGTTAATGCTGATTCCATGGTCTAGATGAACCATTCAGGTGAGGCTCTGTCTGCCCCATAGCACTCCCTCAGCAGGCTTTTTGGGGCAGGGAGGTGGGGAGGAACCTGCTTATCTGTTATCATCTGTAATGCCTGTACTTAGGAGTAATTCCAGAGAACAGAGGTCAGAAGATTGGGTACATAATGGGGGCCATGCATCCCTAGGTGACAGTAGGGAACTCTAGGGGCCTTCTGGGAGAGGAGGATCCTGGCAAGGTGTAATAGATCAAAGGCAAACCTCAGCTTCTCTGCTTTTCCTGGGAAGCTCTCTGCAGGGTCCTGCTAAGCAGAGGGGTTGCTCATTGTCCCCTTATCTCTCAGAGCCAGTGATAGCCTGTCCTCTAAGGCAACTGATCACATGGCACTGTTACCACCCTTTGCTTGTGATCAGCAGGTCTGTGGGGATGCAAATTTCTGATGACCACCTGAGCACCAAAGGGAATCTGCTCTTTTCCTTATCCTCAACCTGGGTATCCTGCTTGGGTTCCATGTCTGGTCCCAGTGGGGCCAACACTGTCCCCACAGAAGGGATCCCACACTAACTCTGGGTGCCTCAGGTCTCTGGAGCCAATAACTATGGGAGGTTGAGGTCCTGATGTCTGGCTGGCTGCCCTGGCAGAAGAGAGAGTCTGAGCACACTCAGACTCCCCATTCCTCAGCACACCGAGTAGAGCATCCCTGCCAGGGCCACCCAGCTCAGAGCCCACACCACAGTGCATCCCCACCTTGCCTAAGCCTACTTCCACCCTTCCTGAAGCTCAATCCTGCCCTTCCTCTGAGATCACTTCCGCCCTTCCTCTTCAGCCTGTATGTACTCCTGTACTTCTTTAATAAAATTGGATCTGCGCCATCAGCCGGATCTCAGGAGTCCTCTCTCCATCGCCCTTCCCAGCCCCCCGCAGCCTCATAAAGGCTGCAAGTGGCACCCAATGTGGCACAATTGTGCCTCCCTGGACTCAGTAAGTGGCACCCACCCACATCATGGGCCCCATGCTTCAAAGGAGCAGCACCCGCAGGCATTGCTTCTTGCTGCCCTCTTGCAGGCTAGGCAATGCAAAATTGCCTATTCCACCCTTTCCCAGTATTGGGAAATCCTTCTCTCCCTTAATCCTTGGCTCTGCACTGCCTACCTATGGGACCCTCACACTTGGACTCTGATCCTAACTCGAGTCCAAGCAGCTGAGCAACATAAGAGGAGTCTTTCCCCTGGGGCTCCAACCTGCTTTACTTACCATCCTAGCATCAGATAACATCACTGGGGTTGATACAGAGGCCTTCCTGCTGTTAGTGGATCCCTCCACTTGCGTGGCCACGGCACCGGTGGGGGGTCCATCCCTTACCTGCTACTTGGAGTCCAATTTTTCACTGAGTCAGCAGGATCGGGTAAACTCCATGGAGGAGAGGGCCTCTATTCCGTGGAAAATCTACCCTTTCTCAAGTCCTAAAAGGCTCCACAGATGGCGCCTAGAGAAGAGTCCTCACCCCGGCGGAGTTCGCCATGTGCTGACAGGCCAGAACCTCCGCCCTGTCAGATGATGAAAGTGGAACTTGACAGGGAGGACCTGCCTGCCTACTCAGCAGGGCCACCTACTGGCGATGATGAGTCATTATACCCTAAAGATCCATGGAAATCCTACTGTCAGACAAATATAAATACAAAACCACAGTCTACCACTACAGAATGGCATGATTATTAGGAGGGCTTGTGCCAAACTCTGGATAATCAGGCAAAACATTGGGAATGGGAAAAAGAGGTAAATGATGCATTTCCTGTTAATTTACATGCTGCTTGCCGTCTGCACTGGTATCCTCACAAACATACCACCTTAAAGCACCTCTGGGAGGCAGTCAAGGAAGACAGCATCCAAGGACCTTTTGCCCAACAACTCCTTGAAATAGTCAGTATTGGAACTTAATTGTCCCACTGACTGGAAACAGCTAACAAGAGCCATTTTTAGTAGTGGTCAATACCTAGACTGGCTGGCTATCTATAAGGATGGATGTGAACAAAAATGTGCCCCAAATGCAAATGTCATTATTGCTGGGAGACAGACTGATGCTCTAAGACTGATAGACCACGCCACAATTGATAGAAAAGGATGAAGCTAGACTTGACCCAAGATGCCCACGAGATGGCAATCACAAATAAAAAAGGTCCAAATAGATGATAGAAGTACATGCTAAGTCCTATGACAAAAATACATTAAATATAGATAAGATTTTGTCTTTTTCAAATTCTTTTATAAGAGATCTCTGCTAATTGACCTACAACAAATCTGACTAGTCTATTTCAATTTACAAAATGTACAGCTGTAGACAAATTTGTGTAATTCAATTTGGCTAAAATATATTTGAGTGCACTCTGATTGTGCAAGATGTTTGTTAGTCTGCCTGTGACTCTGTCTGTTTGTCCAATCTATGACTTGGAGAGTTCTCCTGAACACTGACAATTCTGTGTTTGTTTCTATGTATGTTTAAATCTGTACAGATTTTCCATGTTTGTCCATTTGTCCATTTGTGAACAGCTGTTCTTTTTTATTTTGAGCTCAGCAATTTTCCTTCTCCCTGTTTTCTTTTGCATTTATAGATCATTTACTCATGATTTATTTGAGTTACAAAATTACAACACATGCTTCCACCTGGGTTCCCAGTTAGTCAAAATGATGCTACAGTCAGTTATGTAAATGTACTGCACATTGTTGCTTATTATAATCTGAGAGTCTCTCATTGTTCAAAAATAATATGTGAAATGTTATGATTGGAGTTTTCTTAAAAAATTATTATAAAAATGATGAAACAAATATCCCTTGGGGTTGGGATTGTTGGACGGGACTTCAACTGATGAATATGAAAGTGGCCACCTGGTAACGTTTTACTAGCTCTTGTTCATTGATTGGAGGCTCCAATGATCTCCATAGCCTTATGGGACACATCTCAACTAAAGTTATATGACGATCTTATTGTAATATGTTCACATTGGTCATCATTAAAACAAAAAATAATGCAAAAGGTTTTTCCTTTACAAAATGCCCATACAAAGGTTTTCCTATGGTTTTGACAAATGCTTGTTGTTAACTTCATGGTGTATTCATATATTCATGCTTCCTGATATACTGGTTTTCCAAAATGTAAAATGGGGATTGTTTATGGTGACAGAATTTTGGTTCAGATTCAGACATCTGCCTCTAACAAATGCTTATGAGATGTATATCCCCCTAAATGACAACAAGTTATGTACAATCTTTTACGTGTTAGATAGGGATGATTAACAAAAATGGAGAAATTTGATGTCCAAATGCAGATTCAAGTGTGTTACAAAATGTCATCATGGTTTATTATGCTACAACCTTGTATGTTTGATTTCTAACTTTTCTATGTAAAATATGTAACTGTTTGCTAATATTCTACAGGCATTCAAATGTTAAAGCAGCCATGGTTGTTGAAAAATAATGGTCCTTGTTACACCAGTGCCTCCTTCATAAATGCCTGTTCAAAATGTAACATTTCCCTACACCATGGACTCCCTTGTAATACCCAATGACAGACCTTCATTAACCATACCACTCTTGCCTTAAAAAATTTAATAAAAACAGAGGGGGAACCTGTGACCCTGGAGTATACCAGATGAACTACAAACATTGGGGCCCATTACTTGCACCTCCCACTCCACTTCCTCTGGTGAGATGGAAGAACCTCCTTAGTCAACAATGGCAATCTGCTGCTCCCCTATTAACCCAGGGTAGAAGATTCGCTTGTGTCTTTCCAGAAACAGCCCCTCACCCCATGTGGATCCCCACATGTGATGTCCGGCCTGCCACAGCCACTGACCTTGGAGATGGATGACACTCAAGGATAGTTGCCCAGGGGGTGGACCAACTTGACGCAGTAGGAAGCACATCCCTAACACCACCACCACCACCCCATCACATGGGGAGCCATTAAAACACACAGCAGCCAAGCCCCAAATCTCCTCCCTATTCTACCAAGGCTACTGTTGAGCTGCAGCTGCAAGAGACACCGCTGCTGTCTCCCTCACCCAATCAACAGTGACTACCTAGGCTCTCAATAACCTATCCAGCTCTGCTGCTGAGACCTTTCAAGTGCAACAACAAATAAACACCTACACCCACCTGGCTCTCTTAAATCTTCAGCACCAAATAGACATTCTAGACACAGAACTACAAGATCTATGGTGCATCGCTACAATTGCCTGTGATCAACAATATGCTTCTGTGGTGCTTTGCATTACTCCAAAATCTGTCAACCTGTTAGCTGCGCGTCTTTCACTTCATGACTGGATTTTGGATCCATACAACAGCACCTATTGGAACTTGTCTCTACAACTCACTGATCAAATACAGACAATTGACTCCATCCAAATGCCTATACTGACTGATACTATCCTCAATGACCTCTTACATAACCTACAACACTTCTTTTCACCCTCTAATCTCCTAACTCTGGGACTCCTGGGATTACTGGGATTTATTGTTTTTCATGTCTTACAGATGTTAAACAACCGGATCCAAACCCTACACTCTCAACAGGCCATGATGGCCTCCATACAATTGGCATTAATAAAAAAAGAGGGGGAATCTGTGGGAGGTCGAGGTCCTGAGGTCTGGCTGGCTGCCCTGGCAGAAGAGAGAGTCTGAGCACACTCAGACTTCCTGTTTCTCGGCACACCAAGTAGAGCATCCCTGCCAGGGCCGCCCGGCTCAGAGGCCACACCACAGTGCATCCCTACCTTCCCTAAGCCTACTTCCACCCTTCCTGAAGCTCAATCCCGCCCACCCTCTGAGATCACTTCTGGCATTTCTCTTCAGCCTATATGTACTCCTATATTTCCTTAATAAAATCAGATCTGTGCCATCAGCCTGATCTCAGCAGTTGTCTCTCCAGCACCACTGCCAGTCCTCCCCAGCTCCATAAAAGCTGCAAAAAACTGTGGCAAAGGGCAGTGACTAGGCTGGTATCTCTAAGCCATGTAGCATCTGTGTAGCACAGCAGCAGCTCTGGCCTGTGACAAGGCCTGAGATTATTTTGGAGAATGTCCCTAGATTCAATACTCATCTGATTGGTATTGCTCTTCGACATACACAACTGTCTCTCCAGGTGAACAAGAGAGAAACATGGACAGGCACCAGGGACAGTGCCTGGCAAAACCTTGCAAAGCAGTAGGGGAGAAGAAAACCATATAGAAAGGAGACTTATGGTGAGGTGAAAGGTTGGAGAGTTTCTGTTCAGGCCAAATAATGGTGTGTTATTTCTAAGTCTCCCCCTCTCAGCATGCCCAGTGACTGAAGAAAAGTCTATCTAGCTGAGACAGGGCATGCAATCTTGGATTAAGACTTAAGATCTTTTAGCTACTCTACAGCAAGGGAGAAAAAAAGGGAACTGAAGCAAGGGACAACACCAAAAAACCATTTACTAGGCCATGCCCTGTTATTCTCTTTATAAGCCACAATTCATTTAACCCAGCCATCAACCTTGTGATGTAGGTGCTGTCCTAACCCTCATACTACAAATGAGGAAACAGAGCATGAAGACGGTTTAGTGACTACCCTGAGGTTCTATTCACCTTTGGACAATGGCCATGACCTTGAAAAGAAGAAGATCCCTGCTTAGTTTCACCTCTCTCCCACCATTTCCCTGCCCTCTCCACCTCCTATGACCATACCATATCTTTTTGAACTTTTATTATAGAGATGGTTTCTCCACCTTACTAATTCATATATGCCTGTGTTTACAGAAAGAGGGTGCTAGCTTCTTTGAGCTCAAAGCTCTCATGGCTTTCTCTGGGCTTGATTCAGCCACTACATGGTTTGCTTCCATGAGGTGGAAAAAATCCTGTTCTGGGAAGGCCTCAAGCAGTAACTTGCTGTCAAGGGTCACACTAGGGCTGATGCCCCTATATAGTGCCAGATTCAAATGCATGTAAATGGCCCATTGAAATTCTAAAGAGAAGCTGAGCTCAGAAAGTATCCACATGTGTATTGCCATCCCAAGATACAGAGAATATATCAAGGAGTGATGTCCGACACTCAATGCGAAGCTTTGCAGTCTCAGTCACCCCTGGGTACATTGGTACAGACTTATAATCTCAGGTACTTGAGAGGCTGAGGCAGGAGGATTGAAAGTTCAAATCCAGCCCAGAAAACTTTCTAAGATCCTATCACAAAATAAAAAATAAAAAGTGCTGAGAAGTCTACTTAGGTGTACATTACCTTTGGGCTCAATTCACAGTACTAAAAAAAAATAATAATAATAACAAAATACACAGAGAAGCTCTGAGCTACTCCAGTAAATCTCTCTTCTCTTTAGGCCACAGAATAGAAAAACAATGACCCCACAATCTCCAACAGGTTGATAATTGGCACATAGTATTGAATGTGTGTGATTTTACCCCTCTGTTATTCCCTGGAAAGCCAAGGAAGGCCCACTCCTCTGTAGCACGGTCCCTCTGAGGGCCTGAGCCTATGTTGGAACTGAGGATGATACTGGAGAAGATGATAACACAGCATCTGCTACTGTGTAGCCCAACACTGGGCCAGAAGACGCTGAGTGCACAGAAGGAGGAGGGAGCTTTGTGCTGCCTTCATAAATGAGTGGCCACATACTCTAGCTCCTTGGCTGAGTTTAGAGATCTTTCCTAATTTCCTCCCCTGCCACGCTGGAATCTCAGGGACACAGAACAGGGGGTGAAAACCCTGATGGAAGGAGATGCTGCCTTGGCTGTCTCTGATGAGACCTCTCAGGAGCTCCCTTCTGATCTATGGATAATTTCTTTCTGTGCATCTCATGATGATGTTTCCCAAGGCCTCTTTAGCTTGAGGGAGAGGAGTTAGCATGACTTAAGAAGCACACAGTGGTCCAGGGGTGGGGGGTATCTCGTCAATATGACTTACAGTTTCAGCCAGAGAGATATTGCAAAGAGAGAATAAGTTCTTAGATGCCCTGTGCCTAAGAAGGAAGGCTAGTAGATAAAGACACTCAGATTCAAATTCAGGCTAAAGGACTTCTGAGGTGTTTGACCTTAGGCAAATTGCTTCACTCACTTCCTAGGATTGAAAAAACAATGTCTTTAGCTTCCCATTGACAGCTCCAATCAGCCATTACACATACAAGGCTGGACCTCAGAAGAGAGGGTGGGGCTGGAGAAATCAACCCAGGGCCATTGTCTAGAGATGAAAGCATAAGATCCAGGAATGGACATGCTTCCTGGGCAGGGATAAGAAAGAGGGAGAGAGGCAGATGTCACTTGGGACAAGTTGCTTAACCTGTGCCTCATCCACAAAATAGAGACAATAACACGCTCTACCGCATTGTCTGAAAAGTAGATTGAGATCACTAGTATTTAGATCCTTGGGGTAGAGAAAATGCTCCACAATAAAAGGGAGCACTATTAGTCCTCACACAGTCCTTTCAAGTCAAGTGCAGTCATCCCTGTTGTAGGGAGGAGACAGTGGCTCAGAGTGTCTAAGGGATCATGTCTGATAAGGAGCACATCGCTGTCTACATTTATGGAACATGATACAGACACGTTCTGTATACTCATGAGGATTGAACCCAGGGCCTTTGCACTGAGCTACAGCCCCATGCCATTTAAAAAAAAACTTTTAAAATTTTGAGACAAGTCTCACTAAGTTGCTTAAACACACAGACTGTGCTTGAACTTGCAATCTCCTGCCTTAACCTCTCACAACACTGGGATTACAAGCATGTGCCACAACAGCTGGCTGGATTTTAAAAATATACCTGGTGAGCTGTACAAGTCTGGCTAGAAGACACAAGGCTGATTCTCCAAATAGCAGTGATAGGAAAGAAACTCTGGGCTCAGAAGTCAGGACTGGGTGCAAACCAGAAGCTGGAATTCTAGTCCAAGCTCCTGCCCTGTATTTGGAACACCCTCAGTTCCCCATCTCACTCCTTTGAGTGCCTTGTAGATACTTAGTGTTTTCAGTGACTCCAGCTCCTCTGTGCTCAAAAGACCAGTGAAGCAAGGTGTGGGCAGATCATGGCTTAAAGCCCACTCCATTTGCCACCTCACAGGAGCCACTGGGGTAGAAAATGTAGATAATAAATAGAGTCAATGATTGGCCTCCCCAGCTGGCTGAGCCCACCCTTGGGGAGAAGGAGTCAATGTGCCTCTGTGCTGGGCTCTGGGCTCCATCTTCCTGCTACTGTAGAGCCCCGGTTCCCGCCTAGCTGGCTGCCTCATGTATTGATTTCAGATACATGCTACTAGATGAGACCACACAGACTTCAGGTGTCTCTGGATCAGTGGCACTTTGGCTCTCTTGACAAAAATTTCACACCTTCAGCTTCCCCCAAAAGACACTTCCTCAGGAACCCCATGGAGGTAACACACAGGAGGATCCCACTTGGAAATCATGGTAAATAACAGCACTGATAATTCCAATGATGAAGGGGACTATAATGTGTCATGCACAACACCAAGTGTATTACATGCGGTGCCTTATTTGTCCTTAGAACAGACTTTCAGTGACAGTATCCTTAGCATTTCCATTTTAGAGATGAGCTGACTGAACTCACAGTTGTGATATTATTTTCCTAAGGACACACCACATGGACTTGGTAAATTTGGGTCTCAAACCCAGGTCACTATTACTCCAAAGTCCAGGTGGAATTATTTTCCTCCTTGTACTTTATCATACAAGACACTCCGCAGTTCCATATATTTTTTGAGAAGCACTATATCTGGCATGAAAATGCTCACTGCACTTGGTGTCTGTTGCATCTTCAGGTGGGAGTAGCACAGCTTTATCAATGAAACCTTGGGTTTTGCATTCTCTTCATAGTAGCTGAGTGACATGGGTGGCAGTATTGAGTTTGTGGTCATTTAGAATGTTCAAATATCTTTCATGTGAGCTGGTGTCAAATCACAATAGTTTTCCAAAGAGCTTTATTGTTTTTGGGCCTTCATATCCTTCTTTTAAGTAGTCCAAAACAGGGGCATTCCTTTTAAAATGGATTTCATTTTTTCTACTTTTCCTTTTTTCTATGAACTCAAGGCTTTTACACTGAGCTACATTTTTTAAAATTTTTATTTTAAACAGAATGAAACAAAGGAGGACAGAACAAAGCAGATCAGAACAGAACAAAATAAGCAACACAGCACTTTACAGCAAGACAACCGGATATTAACAGTAGCTATCATAATGTCTCTTTCTTTGCAATAGTTGACCATGGTTTCAAATAAAATAATATGAAACATAACAAAATATTATAAAACCATTCAAAAGAATGAAAGAATTACAGAGTATTCTGAATCAAATAACACAAAATGATCAATGGCTACTATAATATCTCATTTTACATAAAAAAACTTGTTTGTACCGTCACATATATTAAAATCTCAGTAAGACACAACATGATAGAACCGATAGTAATAGAAGAATAAAAGCATGTTAGGACTTCAAAGTAGACAATATTAAATTAGCAATGGCTGCCATAATGTTTTGTTTTCTTCAAAACAGCTGTTTATACCATCACACATAATAAAGTCAAACAAAACAGAATAAAAACATTCCAATTGATGAATGAAAACGTTAAAAGACTACAAAGCTATGCAATGGGGAATCATGATTACCATAAAATCCTATGTACTCAACAGTTCTCACACTGAAGAGACTATATGGTATTTACACATGTGAGCTTGGTTTATTTCTCTTATGAGTATGGTCACTAAGCTACATTTATGTTCCTTTTATTTTTTTTTTTATTTTGAGACATACTATTACTAAATTGCTAAGTTGCACGGGATCAGCTTGAGCATCTTTGTAATCCTGCCACTCACGTGGCTGAGGCAGGAAGATTGATGTGAGTATGAGGCCTGTGTGGGCGACATAGTGAGTCCAAGACTTGCACAATGTAGTGAGACCCTGTCTCAAAAAAATGCAATGATTTTCAACAAACTTATAATAAAATTGAGACCACATCTGATTCAAAGTTGGATAAATAACATGAATGAGTGCTTCTCAGAGAAGAAAATGCCAACAATGGACCAATGTTTGAGGAGATAATTGACCTTGATAGTGAACAGATAAGTGAAAATTAAAATAATAGTAAAATTGGGGGTGTTTATTTGTGTTATTATATTTTATTCCAGTTTTTTCTGCTTTTTGGTTCAACATAGTGGGGCAAGGGTATCTTGTGAATGGATAACAGCCAGTGTCGAAAGGGTGTGGGTAAACTGGAATTCTCTGAATCATCAACACATGTGCGAATGACTGCAATGATTTCAGGGACTAATCAGATTTACTAACATGAAGAGTGTATTGTTTCACTCAGTAATTTTTTATGCAGTTTTCTACATTGCCCCTACAAATAATATTCAAAAAATATCCAATGAACTGCAAAAATTGGAAATTGCTTGAAATTCTATGATAAGGGACTGGCTGAATAAATTCTGCTACATTCAACTGAGGAATATTCCAGAGCAACTGAAAAAAACCTATTGGATTTTGGAAGAGCTCATCTTGAAGGATGTTCATGATATATTAAAATGTGAAAATGTCAAATCACAAAGTAATGAGTATGATGTGATTCCAGTTTGAAAAAGGATGAGAAAAGCACTCTGGGGTTTCTTTGTATTATGTGTGTGAGTTTGGTATGATGTGTGGAAGCAAATATACCAGGCTATTCATATTAGTTTCCATACTAGATGAGATAAAGATGATGAAAAATGACACTGCTCTCTGTATTCACCTTCACAGTGTATGGCTTACTCCAAAAGAACATATTACTCTTGCAAAAGACAATTACAAAGTTAATAGTGAGACCTAATCAAGGGCCAAAATCATTAAGGACTGAATTCAATGCATCAGTTAGGTCCCTTCCAGCTCCAGACACTTTGGGACACTCATTTTCTTCCTCTGCCCTGTATCAACGGTCACTTAAGCCAAAGATTCAGGGTCCCCCAGAAACAAGCCAGAACCCTCTGGCAATGTCCACTCCAGTGCACTCACTGCAGGCTCCATGTAGGAGGTGCCCAGGCCCTTGAATCTGAATTTTGGGACAGCATTGCACCTCCAGATGCTAACCCACCTTGGACACTTGCAGGTGAGTAGGGAAAGCAATGACCTAGTTCTCCCTAGGGTCTCTGTTAGCCTTACTTGACTCCTTTTTAGTTCTATGGAACTCACACTGAGAGCCACCAAGAATTCTCCGGGGAGTAAGTTATGTTTTATCACATGAAGGTGATTTAAAGGAAACACTTCAGGTCTAAGGCAGTCTCTACCACTGTAAGAGTTGTACCTCCCTATCTGCTTCAGAACCAATGAAAGAAAGAAAGAAAGAAAGAAAGAAAGAAAGAAAGAAAGAAAGAAAGAAAGAAAGCCAAGTAGGGTGATGCACACACCTGTAATCCTAGCACACATTGGAGGCTGATGGAGGAGGATCATCATGAGTTTGAAGCCAGCCTGGGCTACATAGTGAGTCAAGATCAAGTGGAACTGCATATGAGAGATTCTGCATTGAAAAACAGACAGGCAGACAGACAGACAGACAGACAGAAAATAATAATGAAGGAATAAATGAATGAAAGTAGAAACAAAATTTGAAAAATATTAAGGGGTTGTACATACACAATTCATTTAATAATCACAAAGTAAACACTCCTGTAATTTCCACTGAAATCAATAAGTAAAACATTGCCCAGATTTCCCCAAATGATCCTTCCCAAAAATGTCCATCTTCATCTCCTGAAAAGATATCAGTATCCTGCCTTCGTTGGTCAATTATTTCTTTCTTTTATAGCTTTAATTTCTTTATGCACATTACCAAATAGTGTTTTAGTTTCCTTTGCCTTTAACATAAATGGACTTATGTGGTTGATATTTGTGTCAAGACAAGGAAGACCTCCCCATGTTGCTGTGTGTAGCCTGATTCACTCATTTTCACTGCTCTCTAGTGCTCTATGGTATGGTTATGCCACACCGTGTCTTTCTACCTCTGATAAGTATTTGGATTGTTTCCACTTATTGGCTATGACAAAGAATGTGGCTATGATCATTGTGCCTACCTTTCCTAATTGATACCAATCTATCTCTAGAAACAATGGAATTTCTGGGGCGTAGGGCTTGTGCATATCCTACTTTACTGCATAAGGTCCAACTGCTTTCCAAAATGGCTACAGCAATTTACAACCCCACCAACAGTAAATAAGAATTCTTAATATTCCAAAGTTTATCAGAATTTTATGGGTGATTTTTCTGTCTTATGGTCTTCAAAGATGCTATCTTTCTTCCTAAAATCTATCCTCCCCTCAATTTTGTATTTATCTTGCTAGCTAAAGATCATCATTGCAGTTTTTCCTCCTGGAAGCCTTCTGTTAAACTTTTAGCCTAAATTATTTGTTCCCCTTGACTCCTGTAGCCTGCTGTACTGTCCCCTACATAGCAAATGGCACATGGTATTTTTACCACCCATTTACCTCCATATCTTGCAGCTCCTAGACTGGGGGCTCCCTGAAGGAAGGGGGTGTGTTTAGTATGGTGTCTTGGACAGAGACTCTGCTTAATCCATTACTGTAGAATAAACAGGTAAAATCTGTTTTTCTCTTGAACCGTTGGTGCTCATCAACCATTGGGAGGCCAAGTAAGTATTAAGGCTTTTTAGAGAATTGTTTCCAAAACAAAAAAATAATAACTCTTGTGAAATTAACTGTCAGACGTCACTCTTTCATTCATCTCAGGACTCTTAAGAATGATTCATGGATCTGCATGAAGGAAGGGCATCCTCTTCCTAGAACCCCCACCAACAATGAAAGCACAGAGCAGACACACCTCCTGGGAGTCCCTGGGCCTGGCTATTTAACACAGTTATTGCCAACTCCCACTGAGTGAGTTATGGGCAAGAGCCTCCGGAGAGCTTGGAAAGCCCTTCAGATGGCTGTTTAAAAGTCTGAAGCTGCTCATATGGGCTCAGTTAATGACATTTATTACTTGGGAATAGGGTATTTACATAAAGCTAGAGTTTTTCTTGTAATGGTCAGGTGGGTCCTGAGAGGGGGAGTGGAAGGAGAAGAAAGAAAAAGAATAAAAGCATAAGCCCTCTTCCCTTCACATTTTTTCCCTTGTATCTGGAATGGAACTCACTACCTCAAGCTTGGCAGGCAGGTGCTGTGTCACTGATCTATACCCCCGGCCTATTCACTTTTACTAGCTGTTGATTCTCACCACAGAGCTGGTTCTCTGTGATACCAGCATATTACCAAAGCCTGGGGCTGGGCTAGTGTGAACATGGGACAGGACAGCCACAGGTTAAACTCTGCTCCAGCCACACTTGGTATCCAGTGTCCCTCCCGTGGTGGTCAGCACAAAGGAAACACAGAAGGTGAGATCTGGAGCCAGCCCGCCTGGCTTTAGACAACAGCTGTTTCACAGAATGGCTGTGTAGCTATAGGTAAAGTGCATAACGCCACAGTGCCTCATTTTCTCCACTGGGAAAATAGGGTTAATGGTAAGGGTGGGAGCTTCACTGAGCTCTCTGTATAACTGAGCATCGTGACACACATGCTGTGATTGGTGATAGTGCAGTCTGTGGAGACTGCTTCTTGAGCTCAGTTACTGGCCCTTCCACTTAGTAGTTGTGTGACTTTCAGCACATTATTCTCTGTCTCTGGGCCTCAGTTTCCTCACCTGTGTAACAGGATCACTAACCATCCTGCCCTCCTAGAGTTCATAGGAGATAAGCCATTTGCCACAGGTGGCACAGTCCTGGGGAGAAGCAGGCACTCAAGAATCCTGGCAATTAGTGGACTGTCATCCTCAGAGTATCTCTTCTCTCATTCTGACTCTGGATTGTATCTGCTGAACTTTGAAAGAAGCATTCATGATGCACTTAGGGAATATAAAAAGCCCAGGATGCAGTGATAAGCTCCAAGGCCCAGACCCTGCACTGGCTCATTCATTCATTCATTCATTCAACCAACAGACACTAGGCAGTGGTACTTCAGGTCCTGGGGACAGTGCAGAGAACAGCCCAAGAAGTTCACAGTCTAGCAGGGAAGATGAACAGGGAACCCCGAGACAAGGCCAAAAACAGCCTCGGCTGGCTGATCAGTGCTGTGAAGGGAACCCTAGCAGCGTGAAAGATGGGCTGGGCCAAGGATGGCAGATGATGATCTCACAAAAGGTAGTCAGCCAAGGCCTCTCAGAGGACCCCAAGGAAAGGAGGTCAAGGGGGCAGGAAGCCTGCTGAGTAAGGGAGGAGCTGTCCTCTGGAAGCACTAGGAAAACCCAGCAACAGCCCAGACTCTCCCTGCTGCTCAGGAGAAGCCACCACCCAGGAAGTCAGGAAATCACAATTCTGGGGGTATCCTCAGCTCATCTCCCAACCTCTACAGCTAAGCAGCCACTAGTGCTGTAGGTTGTTCAGGTCTTTCTTCCTAGGTAGCTCCTCAAGTCATCTGTGTGATCTGGGGGTCACTGTCCTCTCCCACCTGGACCACCGCAGTGGCCTCCTCCCAGCTCCCCAGGCTCATCTCACTCTCATCCCTCCCCTCACTCTGTCTAATACACAAACACAAAACCAGAGGGCTCCTTCTAGAGCACAACCCTGATGGAGGAAGAGCCCCCTCCCTTCATCCCCTGTCTCACTGGGGATCTCTGCTATTCCCACATGTGGCACCAGTGGAGCAGACTGCACATCAAGTCCCTTAATGGCTGGCTCCCTGAGCCCTTGGCCATGGGCCAACAGGTGTCTTTCCTAAGTCCTACAGGCTGGCTTTTAGGGCCCCACAAGGGTCCTTTCTGGATCTTCAGTGTGTTTCCTCTGGCTGAAGGAACCTATAGAGCTGGCAAGCTCTGAGTGGGGCAGAATTCAATTTAAAATTCTTTTTCCACCCCGGGGAAGGAAAGAGGGTTGGGGATGGTGACCAGGCAGTTTCCTTCCCTGAGGGCACCAATCAGACAACTGTGGACAAAAGCTCAGTAATTGTCAACAACTCTGGGGCACCACACTCCCAGAGGCCTCAGGCTCACTTCAGCTGTGCGGGGCCGTGGGGTGGGGCTGCGGGGTGGGGTTGCGGGGCCTGGTTTTTGGGGTGCAAGGTGGGGTGAGTACCTGGGCTGTCAGCTGTGGACAGACTGAGGATTCTCAGCGTAGACACTGCACAGGAAGCAGGGGATTTTTCCCTCTAGCTCTGCAGTGCTGGCTCAGCTGTTTTCAGGCCCAGAAGGAAGGGTCCTGCTTTTCCTTGGCACCAAGAAGAAAACTTTTTATGCAAAACTCAAGTGTGTAAACAACGGTTGGTCCACGCAGGACAATGTCAGTCTGTCCAAAGCATCCCTGACTGCTCCCACTTGGAGGGGGGCAAAAGCAAGACAGATGGCCACAGACCCAGTGGGTCACAGACACCTGTGCTGGACTCTGAAGCTCTAGAACACAATGCTTCTCTGGTTCCTAGAGGTCCTAGGGTCTCTCAGACTGAGCCCAGCTCAGAATAGTTCTGAGCATGGGCACTGTGAATTCAGGGTACTCCACTGAGTTGTGTTTTTGCTACTAGAACAAAAAAACCCTGACCTCTGCTCAGTTGATGAGGCCCAGGGGGATCCTCAACTTACTCACCTACAGGCGTGCCTACCATGCCTTGGCTTAATGTGCTCACACATCTATTGTCCCCCTTATTTTTCTCCCCTAAGGTGGCACTGGCTGTTATGTTTTCATGTGCCTCCTGTTGACCAGCTTTTGTCTGCTGACTCCTTAGAGTCTCAGGTACTTCCTCCTCCAAGAAATCCTCCCCCTGGGCTCAGACTGAATTCCCATCCCATTCATTCTCCCCACTTCCAAAATGAGTACCAAGTCCTTGGAAGAAGAAAGACTTCCTGCTTTCTGTTCACTTCTCTTCCAGGTCCTTTGCTGAGAGTCTGACATGTCTTAGGTTTCTCTACCCTTTCCTTCTTTCTCCCTTCTCCCTCTGCCCAGAGGAAGCACTGTATCCTTCCCACAGCAGGATTTAGATAGTGACATTATGCAGGGGATTTAAAATCCTCCCCCTGAGATCTGGGTATGATGTCACACACCTGGAATCCCAACACAGGAGGCTGAGGCAGCAGGATCCACTTGAAGTCAAGTCCAATGCAAAAGACAGTGAGACTCTGTGGGGAAAGAAAATGTTTCTAAACCACAGGAGTAAAAACAGACTTCTAATAATTAGAGCAAACCCAGGGATACTGCTTAATGTGTCTTAGTAGGATTCGAGGTGTTTCCCATACTCTACCTTCACAACAAACTGCTCAGAAGAGCATTGTTATCCTCATTTCACAGAGTAGAAAACTGAAGCAGAGACAACTTAAACCTAAGGTTACAAAGGGTGAGGGCGGGGGAGGGGTTGCATGGCAGAATTAAATTTGAACCTAGGCATTGGACCTTGTGGTCTTGAACACTGCTCTGCTGCATGTTCAATGTTTTTTTTTTAATTTTTAAATTTTATTTTAAAGAGAATAAGACAAAAGAGGGCAGTACAGAGTAGTTCAGACCAGGAAAACATAGGCAACACAGTACTTTACATAAGACAACCGGACATCAACAGTAGCTATCACAATATCTCCTACTCTGCTATAGTTGAGCATATACACCTTCAATGTTTGTGCTTGCATTTGTAAGTGATAAACAGGACTCAATAGTTGTAGCACTGCAGGTAAATCCTCTCTTTATTTAAGTCCTGGTTGCTTTATAGTAAAAATCTTCTGATTATGATGAGAATGTTGAACATCTACAGGGAAGGTCTTGTTTTCCATCTGCTCACATGATTACCAATGATCAAGTTGTTGTTGGCAGGGAAAGGTGCAAGTACTGATGCGCTGAGACCAGAAGATCCCTGAGCTCAGAGTTAAGAGAACTAGGGCATCAACCCTGCCTGGGACCCTGACTGGCATAGCCTTGCACAGTCACCAGCACAGCCACAGGACTCCTTATTACTCTCATTACTCAGTGTGCAGGGACTGTATGAGGCATTTTACCTGCACTAGAACAAGCCTGGGATACTTGGATTATCACCTTCTCCTGTGTGATGGAGAAACTGATGCTTAGAAATGTGAAGCTGCTGCTTGGGAGGGTGGCCAGAGGGTGGTCCCCATTCCCTGGGAGGAGGCCAACTCTGCTTCCTACCTAGATGGGGAGCAGAGGTGGAGGCTTCTTAGCCTCCTCTGTCTCTTTCATGACTAGGAATAATTAAAAGGCAATACCAATGCTAATTGGCAGCACAAATGGTTCCTGCAGTAGAGTAGGGGGAGCTGAAAGGCACTGACAGTTAGGCATCTGTAGCCCTGGTCTCCTGGATTCCTGGGCCAAGGCTGAATCACACCAGAGATTTTGGCTCTTTGTACCCAAAATGAAGGCCACCATTGCCAGGTCATTTCCCAAGAAAAAGAAAGAGTAAGGAGGGATACAAAAGTACTCAGGGTAATGTCTTTTTTGTCCTGTCCCCCTTGAAGAAGAATAAAAAGAACAGCAGCAACATGGAAATGTGCTTTCTGTATTGGAGACAGGTCACTTGTGGCACAGAAGACACTTGGCTTTGGGCACTGTATTTTGCTTCCTGTGCCTTGGTCTCCTCCTCTGCAGAACAAGATGAGAACAATAGTACCTATCTCAAATCCCTCATGTTATGGTCAGGACTAAATGACACATTGCTGGGAAAGCCCTTGGCATGATGCTTGGCATTCTCTCTGTGCTCAGTCAGGCAAGCTGCTGTAGTACTGGTGACAATGGCCAGGGCTCAGGGCCTCACACTCCAATGTACAAGGTCCTAGAACTAAGCAAATAGAGCACAGCATGACTTACACTCCCTTGGGGAAAGCTGCTGCCTGGGCTCTGGTCATGGTGAAGTGCAGTAGCTGCTTGGTTTCAGAGAAGAAGTGGCAGGTTGGCTAGGCCAGGAGGGATAGGAATTCCCAGACACAGCCTGGGGCTGAGAGGCAGCGGTGCTTCCAGGGGATTCAGCTCATGACCTCCATCCCACAGGCACTCAGCTGTGTGTCTCTCAGAAGCTACAACCACTGTGGAAATCAGTGTTGAGATTCCTCAATACACTAGGATTAGAGGTCCTGCTTGACCCAATGTTCCCCTTCTAGGTATTTTCCCAGAGAAATTCAAAACATCATACCACAATGATATTATGGACACCCACGTTTATAGCAGCACATTTTGTAGTATCTAGACCTCAGAAATAACCTAAATGTCCACCAACCAAGGCATGGGTAAAAAAGCTGTGGTCTTCTTATACAACGGAGTACTACTCAGCCATAAAGAAAATAAATTAGTGACTTTATAGGGAAATGGATGCAACTCAAGACCATCCTCATAAGTGAAATAAATCAGACCTATGTGTGTAAAAATCATATTACCTCAATAGTGTGAAACACTGAACAAGTAAATAGAATCCCAAATGTATAACAGATATTGTGAATTGAGAAGATATTGTTTTGAAAGAAAAGATAAACTGATAGAGGAAAACAAGAAAGGGAAAAAGAAAAGAAATACATGTATACAAATAGATGTTAAGATAGCTGTACAACAAGCTTCTCTCTATTTTTTAAAAAGAATGTTTTCAGCTAATATTGTTTGGACAAGGTATCATGACTATATACTATAGTCTGTATAATTACTACCAAGACAACAGTATGTGCTGTATCAACTAGTATAACTGTCCTCCTAACCCTTTTTGTAACTCTTTTATTGTTTATTTATCTTTCTTTCCATAAAATAAAATAAGTAGAAATTAGAGCTGGGGCTAACCTGTGGAAGTATTCTTGAGACAAATGTGATCCATGGCAAAAGAGTCCTCATGTGTGAGAGAGACAGGGACAGGCCTTAGTATCAGGTGGGACTGAAAGGGCCCAAAGCAAAGGGAAGCCTTGCTGCCTCCAAGAGCTGTCCTCAAGGGTCTCCTGGAAAGACAGGACTTAGAAGGCAGACCCCTAGGCAGGACGCTTCCTGGATGCCTCTGCATCATACCTGGGCCCCTCTTGTCTCCCTCCTTCTATTCCAAACTTTGTGAAGGCTTTGGTAAAATGCAGATGCTGCCCTACCCCAGAGTCTCTTATTTAGATTTCTGATGGGGCCTAAGAATTTGCACATCCAATAAGTTGTCAAGTTGCTGATGCTGCTGGCCTTGGGATCACACTGCAGGGACCCAGTTCTCCAGCCTCCTCTCCTCCCATTCCCTCTCACACACAATTTAAGTCTTTGTTCTTGCTGATTCCTTTACTAACAGTGCCAATCCCTCTCCTTCCCTCTTTTCTTATCTGCCTGGTGAATTCCAACTTCATCTTTGAAACCCTATCTTGATGCCACTCTTTGCAAGAAGCCTTCCCGAACCCTTCTAAGCATTTATTTATGTCTAAGAAGTTATTTATTTTGTATTTCCCAAAATGTTGACTTGAAACTCTGCTTATTGGAGTCATGCTTCTCAAACTTGCATGGAATCACAAAGCAACTTTGTGAAAGTGCCAGGGCTGACTGAGATGCTCTGGGTGAACCTGAAATTGTTTCCTGCCAGCTCCCAAAGCTGGCTCCTCAGATTCCACTTCCAGGGCAGTTCTTAGAGCATTTCTCAGCCAGCCTGGTCCCTAGCTGGGGATGTGACTGTCTCAAGTTTTGTGGGATGCTGGAACCACCCCACTAGCCAGAGAGAATCACTTGTGTCTCTGTCCCAACAGTGTGTTCAGTGAAGCCAGGTTGGTGGCTTGAAACTGGCCATGAAGAAACTGTTGGCATGAGTGACAATGCTGACAGAAGTCAGCAAGTGCTGCAAATCAGACTTCTTTTCTTTCGAAAACTGAACACCATTCACCAGCACAAGACTCCTCCCTGCTCACCTCCACCTCTAGCTGGACTCTTTAGAGAACCAAATGTGCCTTCTTTCTTCCACTGTGCATCTCCAGGCATTGGGCTGCTGATTTCTCACCCCTGCTTGCCTGTTAGAACCCCCTGGGGAGCTGTAAAGCACACTGCCCAAGCTCCATCCTAGACAGTTACATCAGCATCCAGGTGGAGCCCAAACATCAATATTCAAACCAAAATTCAGGTGAAAGTCTGACCCTAGATCACAGTGACACAATGGGCTTCTAAACTTCATTGAGTAGAACAAAATGAAACTGAGCTGAAATACTCAGATTGTGCTGCTAGTACTGCCCTAACTCTAACTGACAAACCAGTAGCACAGGACTGGGCCTTTTTTGCCCAGCCAAGCAGGCCCATACAGGCCTGTGCCTGAGGCCAAAGACAGAGGGCTTGTGGGAACATGTTGGCACAGTTGCCTCTGTTCTCCACTCAGATGTGCAGGCCTCTTTCTTCAGTCCACCCATCTTCATCCTGGAGCCTAGGATCCTCCCCAGTGTGGTCCAGGCATCCATGTCCTCATATGCACAGCTAGGACCTGAATTTGAAATTACATAGTGAGGAAGTGATATTACCCTTCCCACTTCCTTTCATCACTGTGTTAATTGCAAATTGTTTATATTTTATTGTCTATAACTATCTATGAGCTCTTGATATCACTGTCCTGCCTGTGTTATCTCCTGATATGCCAGGTCCCCAGCATTTGGTCATCAGCTTCTGGAGTGGTATTTGATTGGGTGCCTAGAAAAGAGTCTGCCATATGTCAGGTACCTAAACTATATTTGCTGTTACTTGAGATTCTAGGAACAGAAAAGGAAGCTCTCCTGGTGGCCTGGTCATGCACAGTGTTGCACAGATAACTGCTATAAAGCTCATAGGCATAAAGAGAGAATAGTCTAAGGGTGGGGTATGCAGGTTAAAAACTGTAGCTTATTTTAGAATTTAGTAACTTTATTCTAAAATTAATGTAAGAATGGAGTGTTGGTTTACAAAATGAAAGGTTACTTGCTCAAGCCACAACTGACATTGCCTTTAAGAATGCTTGTATGACCAAAGAAAGTATAAGAAATGGAAGCTGTGTCTCATTTGGATTTAGAGATAATTTAACTCAGCATGTGTTTTACAATAGAATCATTTGAATAGAATTGGTGCTGGGAATGTTTAAAATCATTTTGAAACCAATCATGCAGGGTTTTATTTTTTTAAAGATATTGTATATTTTAAATGCAGGTGTGATGTTCATTAAAGGAAAAAATTAGACATTCCAAGCTAGAAAGGAAAAAAATGAAATGGGAAGAGGAAGGTCACATATATTCTACAGAGTTGTAGGAGATGAAAGAAACAGTGTGTGTATCAGGTTGAATCACAGTAAACTAATGTTTGTGTGGGTGAAAACTGGTCACATATTGGTTCTTTCATTTGCTTCAACCTAAAATGTCAAGCCCTGCTATTTTGGTTAGTTTTCTCTGTTGCTGAGAGGAAATACCTGACACTCAAAATTAAGAAAGGAAAGGTTTATTTCTTACAGTGTTTGGAGGTTTCAGTCCATACTCAGCTGGCTCTAATGCAGGATGACATGACTGGGCCACCATTCATGGCCACCACAAACAGCCAGACACCAACTGTCAAGAGAGAGAGAGAAGAGAGAAGAGAGGAGAGAGGAGAGAGGAGAGAGAGAGAGAGAGAGAGAGAGAGAGAGAGAGAGAGAGAGACCTGCCTTCTTCCAGCAGTTACAGTGTACACTGGCTCCACCCCTGGGCAGGTGTAGCACTCACACCACCAATCCCAGTGCTAGACAAAGAACCAATCACAAGTTCTAGATTAGAGGTGTCCATGATTGTATTAGGCTTGAGGTGGGGCCACAGGAGCACAAGCCATAACTCCTGCACATATTGTCCAGCTCATAGGGTGCACAGTAATTAGAAGCAACGTTGATCAGGGCACATGTCAGTGAATGAGTGCCTGACAGAAACCAAGATGAGGGCTGAGTGGGGTCAAACTGCAGGCAGCAGCTCCCAGGGCCCAGGGTATAGTGACAAGTGATGGAGGAGAGAGACACCCAAGGCCCCAGTGCCCATGTTTACCAACTCTACCTGTATGCTCTGAGTAACCAGGAGCAGCCCCTTCCCCTGCGCCATATGCCCTCTGTGGTTTTTTGTTTTTTGTTTCTTTTTAGGATGGTTTTGCTATGCAGTGCAGGCTGGTCTCAAACTCACATCATTGGCCAGTGTGGCCTTGAACTCGAACATTGATCCTCCTGCCTCAGCCTTCACATAGCTGGGATTACAGGAGTGCCCCACCACACCCGGCTTGCCATGTATGTTTATTTCCCTGTTTTGGCCCACTCAGGGAGCAAGTCTTCTTTTTAGGTTGCCATGGCTACTATTTACTTGTGCTGTGTCCTGGCTCCAAGCGAAGCATTTTGCAGGTATTAACTCATTGACCCATACTGCAACCTAACCTGAAGTTTACCTTTTAACCCTTTGACATAGACAGTCCAATTTTTATTCCATGGAGCTATAAATTACAAACAATAAAGTGAACCTATTTTCAGTGCTTAGTTCCATGAATTCTGGCAGATGCACCCATCTGTGTGACCTTTGCTCTAATGGATATGCGAATTTTTGCTCTCAAACATCCTTCTTCCCTGGAGGGCAGAAGCACAGGTGTTTCTGTCATGTAGATTCACATTGACTTTTCCAGCATTTCACACAAATGAGTGGCTGTATCATCACTTCTCTTGCTAATCATTGGCTTGCTCTTTGTCACTTCTAAGTACTTACTTTGGACTAAACTGTGCCCCAAAACTTGTAGCTTGAAGCACTAACCCTAACATAACCATATACACAGACATATATACAGGATATATTAAGTTTAAATTTGTCAGAGAGGTGGGTTCCTACTCTATAGGACTGGTGTCTGTTAGAGTTTTCTGGCGTGGGCAAAGTGCCTGGGCAGTGAGAGTCGCGAGACAGACTCCATTGGCCCTGCAAGGACTTAGGGATTGAGTTTAGGGGGAGCTGAGGACAAACCTGGTGCAGGTGCAGAATTCCAAGTTTCTGGCTTCAGGTTTGCCCCAAACCTGCTCAGACCTGTGTTATTTGTGTTGGGGGCTCCCTATCCTTCTCCCCTTTCATCACAATGGAAATTACTATATAGAGCACCACTTACTTAACACCTGTCTTCCTCCACTGCATGACAAATTCCAAAAGACTGGTCTGCACTGAGTCAAAGTCGCATTCCCTTTGCCATTTCCTGGTGCTCAGTAGAAGTTTTTATTGAGTGCACTGTGCAAGTCCTGTCACTGAGCTACTAGGGAGTGCTCATCACTGTCTCCTGCAGCACTGGAGAAGGGAAGTAGAGGTCACAGAATCCCTCAACCAGTCATGATACTCTGTACCTTCCCCACTGGGCACCTCCTCTCCGCCCCTTCCATCTCAAGTAGGGGCCACTGATGTCCCAGACCACCTGTGATTGAGTACCCAAAGGTCCCGCCTCCTCTCTGGCCAGCCTATCACTGGCTCCACACATCCTCTACCTGGAGCCATTTTTGCCTTTGTACAAGAAGATGTTTCCATCTGATGACATCTTTGCAAATCCCATCCTTCCTCCTCAGAAGCTGCAGGCAGCCAGAACCTCCTATTCATTCCTGAGACTTTTGTAAAACACAGCACACACTGGGGTCCTCTAACAGCAGAAATGTATTTTTGCACAGTTTTCAAATCTAGAAGTCCCAGGTCAAGATGCCGGGAAGTCTGGTTTCTCTACCTGGCTTGAGAGGGCTGCCTCCTGGCTGCCCCTCGTGTGGTCTTTCCTCTGTGCTGTGGGTGGAGAGGGAAGAGTCACTGAGTCTCTTCTCATTCTCAAAAGGACACTAGTCCTATCAGATTTCAGTCCTATCCTTTATGACCTCTTTTAACTTTGAAAACCTCCTTACAGGCCCTGTCCAAATACAGTCACCTCTGGGCTTAGGGCTTTCACATAGGAATTGGGGGAGGGGTCAATTCACTTCCTCATGGGCTCCTTAATGCAAACACATCCCAGCCCGACCCAAGCCAGACTACAAATAGGCTACAAAGAGCAAAAAGCTGGGCACCCACTGTGAGCTGTGTTAAGCCAGCTATGGGGCAGCTAAGGATCATCAGTCACCAGGATGCAACAGGGTGGGAAAAGATGGGCTTCAGATAGCAGCAAATATAAATGGGGAAACTGACATGTGATTAATTAGGATCTTTCACTGGTAGCTGGGTCCACCCTGAGTGTGGAGTTAGCTCAGCTTGGCTTAGGTGCCCAGAACTCTCTAGGGAACCTGCCTGTCCTCCTATCAATGATAAAGGACTTTCCCTCCAATGACACAGCGCTGGTCATCCCAGCCTTGCCAGGGAGGCAGGGAAGGAGACAGGGAGGGTATAATCGGACCAGTGCAGGTGCTGGGAACTGTTGGGGGGAAATATCATCAGTCACCATTTCAAGCTTCCTGGGGCTTGTTAATAATTAGTAATAACAAGAGCCCTATAAGCACTTGCTACACATATTTCTGATGTGATTTTCCATTTGCATGTATCAAGCAGGGAGAACAGAGAGCAACAGTTTTAGTAAAGGAACAGAGAGGGAATTATGTTTTCATCCATTCATTCAACCAATTCTGAGTACCTATTAATACCATCATATCTACCAAAGGGAGAGACATCTCATGTGGTCTCTGCCTTCGTGGGTTACCCCTTCAGGGAGTCTTATATAAGATAGTTTCAGGGAATGATAAAAGCTGGAGAGAAAATAAACTGAAGTGATGCAAGCAAATTCAGATGCAGTGGTCAGAGAAGGCCTTGAGGGGGAAGGGACCTCTGAGTTGAGACCCTGAGGTAAAAGCAGCTGGCTGTGGGAATGGGGAAATGGGGTTCCAGGCAGAGAAAACTGCAGGGACAAAGAACCAAAAACCCATGAGTGTGGGATGGTTAAGTAAAGGGAAGGAGGCTGGTGTGGCTGACTACAGAGCAAGGGTAAGTGTGGGGAGGAGGTGTCAGGAAGAGGGAACATTACACTGGCCTCACCAGGATATTGACTTAAGGTACATCGGATCCCTCTGGAAGCTGTTAGGTAGGAGAGCATGCAATTGGATTGAATGGATATTTTAAAAGGCCGCTGGTGGATTCTGTATGGATAGGAGGGCAAGAAGGAGAGCAGGGAAAAGTGTCAGGGACATGGAGGCTTGGTGCCACCAGTCAGCATTATTGTCATCAGTCCCATTAATGCTACTATATGAATTACTTGAGGCCTCTGGAGGCCTTAATCTTGAATCACTGTGCTATGAACAGCAACTATGGAGAGGCCAGAATCACCTGGATTGGGGCAGCTCTGGATAACTTGTTAGAAATGCGCACTCTCTGGGCCCAGCCCTGTGTCCTGCAGGGGACTCTGATGTGCCACTAGTGTTGGAGGTGCCAAGGTAGATGCTTGTCTGTGGAATTCCTAAAGGAATCCATGGCCCATGGGCCCAGTAGGAGGCCACCTAAAGAGGGTGTCCTGGAGGCATCATTTTCACTGGTGGGACTGACATCCTTCACTTTAAACACAATTTGTCCCCTTTCCAAGCACAAGGCCAGATCCAGGAAAAATCACACATGGCGGGATGGATTCCCAAGGCAGACAAGCCTGACCATACACCAACCAGGTTTCACTGAAGACAGGGACCCAGGGAAGGTGCATCCCCAAGTGGACTCTGGCCTCTCTACCACGGAGGCTTCAAGATCAAGGAACTCCCAGGAACCTTGGCTCTGCACCATTTCTAACAGGGAAACTTGCTGATACTCCCACCAACTTCATGGAGGAGGAAGTTGACTGACCTCATGGCCTTCTTGCTACAAGAAAGAGGATAAAAAATAAAGCTGTTTGCCTCATCTGGATGCAGCAAGACCCACTGCTGCTTATGGAGGTCAGGCCTGGGAGGGTGGTCTCCACTGCTACTGGATCCCAGGGGGGAGGAGAGGTTAAGGACCCACCTGAGAGAGCTGGAACCTTGAGATGGTTTCTGCAGACACAGCCAGATGGCACGTAGTGAGGGCCAGCATGGACACTTCCTGCCAGAGGTCACCTCTTGCTTAGCACCAGAATAGAATGCTCAAGGACAGTAGTGGTGAGAGATAGGGCCAGAAGCCTGCTGTGAGGGGCAGACTTGGAATCAACATGGATTATGGATATTGTACCATTATGTTTGATAATTTTAATGGTCATATAAGAATCATAGGATTATCGTGAGATAATCATGGGCATCCTCAGATCATTTCCAGGCTGTGCCCTGGGTTCATTGTGCAGCTCTGGAGAAACTCCTTCCCTTCTCTGGGCTTTGGTTTTTGTGAACTATAGAAAGAACTGACCTGGAACTTGGTAAGCACTGCCAACCTGGGAATCTACATGCCAGGAAGGAAGGTTTCAGGGCTTGGGCTGCTTCTTGCATCTGGGAAAATGGCCACACATCAGCCCCACTGAGTTTCTTGCAGCTCTTTGGCCATGCTGGGTGTCTTGCCATTTCAGGACCCTTTGCACATGCAGTTTTCTGGGCCTGGAAGCCTCCAAGGATTACACCAGATACCTTGTTGTACATACTCATTGTTTCCTGTATTTCCTACAAAACATAATACAGTTTGTAACTTGGTGTTTATTTTTCTGGCTGTTTGATTTGTGTGTATCTCTTCCACGTGGGTGTAAGCTGATAAAGCCAAGGCCTTTGTCTGTTCCTTTTGATCACTGCTCTAGCATTCCAACCATTCCTGGCCTACAGCAGGAATTGAGTAAACACCTCGAACATGAACCAACAAATTATTATTTGAAGCCATGACGGTTCCTGGAAAGGTGGAGAACCCACATGTGACCACCACAGAAAAGGAAAGCTGAGGGCCCATCTTAAACCTGTGGAACCCTCCCCCCATGGCCTTCAGCTCTGGGTGATGATTCCTTGCCACGTAGGCCCCTGGGAAGTGGCCTGACTCTGGGTGGGACCTATTGGGACTTCACCCTCTGAACCAGGGCTAAGGCACTCAGTGAATTGCCTCAGCACAGAGGTAGCTTTAGTGTTGGGGGTCATAGGCACCAGCAGTGAGTCCATTACAGGCCAGGACACCAGGATCATTGCCACTTTGAGAGTCTGGAGAGAGAGCCATGTTCGCAGGCACATTAGTGTATGCCTGGGATTCACACAGGTTTGTGTAAATGCACAGGTGCACTGACACCAATACTCTCCCCCAAAAACCACAGGATGTGCATGGCACCCCTACTGATCACTCATACACAATTCTAGCGTGTGCACACAAACACTACAAGCTCGGGCCCACACAGGATTCAGGATTACACGTGATCTGCCCACAGCAGCACACCCACAGGTTTATATGAAGAGCTCCACCGCACGCACATGGGCAGTGCAGACCTCACCCTGGGCAACCTCTGGGTCTGGGGCTTCCCCAAGGAACCAAGTTCAGGATTCCTCACAGAATACCTGCATTCTTTGAGTCCCTGCCTTTCTACTACCCTTCTCCCAGGCCATCCCGCACCCCACCAAGTGACCCCTACTTTTCCAACTCTCGCCCAGGCACACGGAGGGGGAGGTGGAAGCGGAGGGATGGTTTCCAGAGCAGTGCCCTAACCAAGCCAGACTCCCCTGCGCAGCACTGTTCTTCATCCTCCCTGAGACTCCGCCTCCTGCTGTCAGCCACGGGGCCGGGGTGCCACCTGTTGGTCACAGTCTGGCGTTGCTGGCGGGGAACCTGGAAGGCTCAGACCTTTCTCCTTCCCCAGGCCGGGTCCTACCTATCAGGTCCCTGTTGGCTTGTTTCTTCCACAGGGAAGTCTCCAGGCTCCTGTCACACAGCTGGGCCTCAGAGCCTGACACCTCTCTCATTCTGTTTTACACAGGGACAACGGAGAAAGGAGCGACCAGGCCAAAAAGATCCATGTCTCAGCTGGGGCTGCAGGCTGTGGGGGCCTCTCTGGGGCCTGCATGGCCTGTTCCTGTCCTTCCACAAGGGGTTGCAAGACAATTGAACTTGGGACTGGATCTGGATCACTGCTTTGGTGGAGCAGGGCTGCTATCCAGTCCCTGAAGAGTGTTTGGAGTGGACCACTCTGAGTATAAAGCCATCTCAGGTTTCTGGGGCCACCCTGTGGGACAGGGGTGCACTGGGCACAGGCAGGGGCGCTCCCCCTAATCCGGGACCACTCCAAGGCTTGGGCATTGGGGAGCTCCTCAGAGTGTGGCAACAGTCAGTCCCGAAGCTCTAGGCCTTCTCCACAGCCCACTGTTCCCTTGGGTCTGACAGCTCCACTAAACTCAGCAGATCAAGATGACATGTGGATGGCGAAGGCCGTGGGGATTTCTCCCAATTGATTTTACACATGTGCTCTCTGAAAGGTTTATTTTGAAACTATAGCATTTAATTGGGCAAAGTAGCACTGCCTGTAATCCCAGCACCCAAGGAGACTGAGAAAGGAGAATCTCTGTGAATACAAGTCCAGTTTATGTTACACAGTATATTCAAGGCCAGTGGGAAGAACATAGTGAGACCCTGCCTCAAATGTATATGTGGCATTTAGGAATTTCTTGAATTTAAACATAAACTGCAATAGAAAATTATTGTATTGCAATATGAGTTTGCAATATGACTTGCAATGAGTTTCAGTGGCAATAGCACCTCACAGGACTGAGTGTAGAGAAAGTGGGATTATTAGGATGCAAAGAAAAAGTAGGGGCTCTTGACAGCAGAGCTGATGTCAGAGGTATGTATGGAAGAATCAGAAGAGGGCTCCACACTGTCCAGATCCACTAGTAAGTCATCGAGGACCCTAGAGGGGCAGTGGGGATTAGATAAAACAAGAGACATGAGAAATGGAGAGAGGACAGGATTCTGATAAAGTGTCCTTTATTTGGGGATAGCTCAGCGAATTTATAGGGAGTGGGGAAATGAGGAAGTCAGGTCATGTGACATAGTCAGGTAGGTAAGCAACCATAGGTGGTACTAACACTTTGGCAGGAGTATCTAGGCAACAGCTGGGCGGGCTCAACTTTCTGGTGGGGGCAAAGGTGGGAGAAAGTGGGGAAAGAGAAACTTCTCTTTACGAAAGCAGGAGTTTGACTAATACTCATAAGATGGCGGTTATTGCAAAATGGATCCTTATTAAAATGGAGGACAGTTACAGGTCCTTAATACCACATCCTCCCTTCCAAAACCAGGGAGGGGAAGTCCAGAAGAGGGAAGGTCACAAGCAACAACTCAGAGGTGAGAAACATGTGGAGAAGCAGCTGGGACTTGGCATGTTTAGAACACAGAGTTGGGGTGTGATGAGAAGAACCATTTTCTTGTGGGGTCTACCATAAGAATTCTAATCTAATCACCTTGTGGATGCAGGGAGGAATTAGAGGAAGGCTGGATGGATAGATGGACTGTTCAGTGAGGGAAATGGTGGGTGGATCCGTGGATGAGTAGGTGAGTGATGGATGCGTGGGTAAATGGTTACATAGGCAAAGAATGATGGGTGAAGGCTGTGGGTGGGTGGATGTGTAGGTGAGTGAGTCAATCAACAGAAGACCCAATGTGCAAATAAATAGACAGGGAGATGGAAAAGGATCAACATCTCTAAGTGGGGAAGTGGCATGAGCAGCAATGCTGGATGGTGCATTCTTGCATTCACAGGAGTTTGAGTGCTGGAAGGGTCTTCTTAGGGCTCCAGCCCCATGCTTGGTTTTCAGTATGATGTGAGTGTCTCCCCTTGCTCTTGCTCTTGCTCCTCCCCTTGTTATTCCTTGTTACTTTAGGCCCAAGTCACCACAATGAGAGTGTAACTCTGTTGTGTGGCTCTCACTTATGCCCCACGGAGACCCTAAGTTCCCAAGACCTCTGCATCCTGAGAGCTGTGATGAGAAAGGATTCTTTATGGGAACCTGGTGAGACATATGGTTGCAGGGAAGCTGAGAGGTGTGGTAGTGGACAAAGAAAGTGCAAACACTTCTGAGACTGGAGAGGAAGGGAGGAAGGAAAGATGGCCCCATGTGTGTGTCCCAACAAGGGTGTTAGAGAGGCAGCCAGGGCTTCAACATGATAGTACCCAGGGACCATTGATGGTGGTGGCAGCAGGCAGCTCACCCAGAGGTGAGAGACTCAGTGCACCCTGGACAGACACGCTGACCCTCCCTCAGGTCACTGCAGACCTGGAAGCACCTGCCAGTGCAACCCCTGATGGTGCATGTCATCCACACCACTTCAGTGTCCCCTCTGCCAGCTGCTGCTCAGCCTTGCTAACCTGGAAGGGACGCCCTCAATGGGAGAAGATATTGTGCAAATCCCTGTGGAAATACTCCAGAGTCACCTTGTTGTGCTCTCCCTGTGCCACCACCTAGAGAAGCACACAGTGCTCCTCTCAAACCGCAGCACACCCTGGTGCCTCCCAGCTCCCCCACTACAGCCTGACACACAATGTGGCTCACTGAGCAGGAGCCAGGAGCTGAAAGGGCAGGAGCAGTGTGTCAGCTGCAGCTTTGCCACCTGCTCAGTCCATGACCTATTTTTGTCTCAGTTTCCTCTCCTGCAAAATGGGACTCTTTCCCTTCCCTGGTTCTCTGGCAGCCATGAAAATCTAGCTCAGGCCAGAGACACAGGTCTTTTCCCTATGAGCCCAGGACAGCTCCTCCTTCCTGGGGTCTGGACCCACCCCAAATGCAAAGCAAAGGGAAGCAGAGACATACAGAAAAGGGAAGGGAAACTATCATAGCTCCCATGGCCTGAAGTGAGCCCCTCACATGTACTTACCCTCTCATCCAGTCCTCACTGCAAACCCATATGGTGGATTTTACCATTGCGCCTGTGTCATAGGGAAGGAAACTGGCTGGGAGAATGTGCCCAAGGGTCATATAGCCATGAGCACAAAGAGAGGAGGGATGAATGGAAGGAAGGAGGATAGATGGCTCCCAGGCTGGCTGGCTGGATGAATAAAGGAAGAAAGGTAGAAAGTACAGAACAGCACATATGGTAGATGAAAGGAAGAAAAGGAGAAAGAGGAGATGGCAGGAAGGGAAAAAATTCATATAGGGAGCACTTGTAAAGAGCAAAATCATCTGTTCCATTATTTTCCATGTGTTAGCAGCAGTACTTCCCCCAAAATACAATCAGATAAAGTACTAATTATCCTGGTATTGAAAAAGAAGCAGAAACTCCAAGGGAAAGCTCCAGTCCACCTTGAAGTCTCTCCTGCAGGCACAGCTTTAATCTGACCCAAGCACTACAGGAGCATGGGGGCAGAGAGCTAAGCCCAGCTCCACACATCTACTTCCACAAGACACAGAGGCAATTCCCAAACTGGTTCTCCCCACACAATTGCACCATGCAGTGTCTGAGTTTGCAAAGTGTTGCACACTCTACCCTCCATGGAGAGTCCCAAGGCCTCAGCCTATTGGAGACTCTGAGAAATCCTCTGGAAAGAATCATGGAAACGTGGTCCATCACTTCTACCTTTAGCCAGCATATTTATACTTGGAATCCATTCCTTGGAATACCCGCCAGCACCTTGTGGCATCAGGGCTCTGCCCTGCTCACTCTGGAGGCACTGCCTATGCCACCTCCTCTGCTCCATATAGGAAGCCTCAGGAAAGGCCTGGGCTGGTGGCCACTGCACCTCACAGCTGCCGAGGTTGTTGAATGAATGAGTGAACACCATTGGAGCCATTGCTCTGTGTGTGGGCGGAGGCTGTTGAGATGAATTAATTTCAGGGTGTTTCAGTTGGGTTCTGGGAACAGGATGGGCAGGTGAGGCACCTGCAGCTGCTGCTTCACGTCACCAATGCCTGTGGAACTGGGAGAGCCTCAGTCTCCGGGATCTCAGGGCTGCTCCCTCCTAAGGCTGGAGAAATTCACAGTAGGAAAGTCCAGCAACCCTGGTATCACAGGGCTGCACACTCCTCCCTGGGTAATGTGGACTCAGACAGCCTGATCAGTACTGGTCTGGAGGTTCACTGTGCTGACTTTGTAAATAAAGAGCAAATACACACACAAATGCACACACACACACACACACACACACACACACACACACAGGTATGGGTCCACACACACCCTGTCCTGCCATCTGAGAGTCGTTGCCCATGGTCAGATGCGGCTGTAGCTTACCTGTTTTGGACAGAAGGTCTGATGCACTCCTGCGTGTTTAAAGGATTGTGAAGGAAAAGCCATCCCACACCTGGGTTCAAGATCTCCAAAGAGAAGAAGGGTGGAAGTTACAGAATTTAAAGGAAGAGTTCACCAAAGCCAGGCAGGACCACTGGCTGAGAGTTGGCTGACACTTGAATGGATGCACAGGGGACAAAGGGGCTGGGAGCCAGGGCCCTGTGCCTGTGAGCCTGTGAGGCTTTCCCTCACTTCTGGACCAATATCAAGTTCCTACCAGGTGCCAACCCTACTGCAGCCCAGGACCTGGGGACTCCGCAGAAAAGCAAGCAAGGTAGACACGTGGAGTTGACATTTCAGCAAGGAGACAGGCATAAACAAGCAAGCAAACAATTTTCTTTATACAGGAGTTTGTACTATTACATGAAGAAATTAAAGCATTACCAAAAGACACCATGACATCTTTACATATAAGGTGAATGTTTAAATGTTCAAAAGTTACTGTCTAGCTGAGCTTTTGTGGTTGCCTAGATGTCCTGAACTGATACAAAACATTTACTTTTCATGGTCATTTTTATTTTGGGGAAGACACCGAGTCACATGGTGCTATAGCTGGTGAATAAGGCAGATGAGGACACACAATCATGTTTTCACTTGACAGAAATTGCTGTAAATGCTTTGAATCAATTCAGGACAATGAGGCAGCTAGAAAAAAGACACTCATGAAAGAAGACTTTCAGAACTGTTTCAGAAAGTGGCAAGAGCAATGCGATGAATGTGCTCAAAGAGGAGGGGGATTAATGGGAATGTGTCTTTTACTGTAATACATTTAAAAATGTTTTTTTAAAAAAATTCACCATATTGCTGAGAGTGGGCAATAGGGAAGGACAGAGCCCCCCTCTGGGGCCGCTGGCCTGCTGTCCTCCACCTCTCACCTTGCTCTTCTAGGTCACCGAACAGGTCACAGAGGCTTGTCAGCTGCATAAGGGCCACTGAAGGGCTCTCCTTCGAGTCCTGTGAAGACAGGTATCCCGTTATTGTCACACCAAGACTGTAAACCTCTAGGCAGGGCAGTGAAGGCAGTGTGTCGCCCAGTGTCTGATGTGCTGAGCTCCATCCCTCCAGGTGTTTAGCAGGAGGAAGAGCTTCCTGGATGAGAGCTGGCCAGGACTCCATGCCTGGCTTGCATGCAAACTCTGCAGATTCCAATCTGGTGGCTTTCAGAGCTTTGATTTTCTCACTTGTAATCCGAAGCAGTCCTCACCTCAGAGGCATCTGTGAATGTAAAATTCGCTTCTGGGTAGAAAGAGCATAGCATAATTGACAGGTTTTTCCTCAGGTGTCAGATCCTTTGCGGCTGGACAGCACCGCCTTGTGTTCTTTTCACAAACCCACAATTCAAGCTGCCTGCTTTAAGCTCATGGGCAAAGGCTCCTATCAGTGGTCAAAAGGTCATTCCTCTTGCCCCTTTAGCTCTGCCCCTATTAAATTCCAAATAAAATACCCGCGGTTTTCCCTGAAGCTTCTGAAGGGTGCCTGCATCTCTTCAGCAGCCCTCCTGTGCCCTGAAGGAAGGCCTCTTTCCTTCTTCCTGTTACCTCTCTTTTTCTCCCTCACCCTGTGAGAAAGGAGACAGTTGGTGCCCTGTTACACTGGAGTGCATGGGGAGCCCTTTCTCCTGTGGGTTCTATCCCCAGTTGCAGCTCGCCAATCAGGCCACCCTCTCTTTTGTTTTTCATTCCTCTTTTCCAGGGAATCTCTGCCACTACAGTTACCCCACACCTGCCTGTCCTCATCTCTCCAGGTTCTCACAGATGAGCCAACTCTCACTCAGGATGCCTGTCTCTTAAGTCATAGCCTGTGCCAGGACGCTCCCACTCTCATCCTCCTGGACTTCATTTCCCCTTTTGTCTCCCCTGGTGACCACTAGTGGCCACAGTTGTGGGGACCCATACCCAAACCCAGCCCTGTGGTGAATGATGACCCAGGACATGTCGGGACCCCATTTTTGTCAGCCTTGGCCCCAACTTCTTTCCTTAGGTCTAACTAAACTTAGGACCTTTCCCCAGGCACCTAACTAAGCTCACTGGAGCTCATGTATGGGCAACTCTTCCTGTTACCCAATCTGCGTCTTCCCCAGACTCCCCTCCTCTTGCTGATTATATTCCAGTATTTTCCTTTCTTTGACACCTGCTATGTCAGCATGCTGACCTTTGTCCACCTCAACCTTCAGGGGAACATCTCCTGACCCTCTTATGTCTCCATAATTCTTGGGAGCCACTCTCATATCATGTTACGGTGGCTTCGGCAGCATCCTTCACCCTTATAGATGCAGGGTTTGGCTCCTTATTGCCTTTGTATTTTACCTCTTGAGCACAGTTTTTGGAGTTACTTCCTGAGATACCCAGTTTTACAATCTCCACTACTTCTTTAAGGCATGCCTAGAAGAAAGAAAGGCAGACAAGATTTTCTCATACACATTATGAAAGATTAGGAATCCATCAAAAGGCCAACAGTAGTTACATTTGGTTAGCGGGGCTCCAGTAATGAAATAAACCTTACACTCCCTCTCCAGATTTCTCTTTGAACTGAATCAGAATGATTCACGAGCAGGTAAGTAAAGAAAACTAAATTCAATTTTGTCAGTCACAAAAATTCCTTATAAGAAGCATGGACCAAAAATCACAAAACATCAAATCAAAGATAAATAACAATACTTCAGCTGAACCTGAGATGGTTTAAGAGTGGTAGTCTAATATAGTCAAAAGAAGCTCATCAAGAAGAACATTTTTAAACAATTTATAGTCACATATCTTTAAAGCCCATAGCAATAATTAAATTTTATAAGCAATATTGTTTTTAAAAATTAAAGACCTTAATTACTTTAATAACTTTACTTCTATTTGCACTGTAAATACCTTATCAACACTTACTTTCCTTTAAGGACTAGTGGCAGGAAAAGCATAGTAGAGGTCACTTAAAAATACATATCTGAGGCTACTTAAAAATAGAAAAATGTGTGTAAAATAATAGACACAAGGATTGTTTACAGTTAGGCTGTGCTCTGCTTTGGCAGGCTAGCAATCAATTGGCCTTATTACTTTGCTATTATAAGACCAAGTGCTTCCTAGCTATCTCCAGCTACCAAACTTTCAAAAAGCGTTTCAGTAGTTCAGGTAAATTAGGCAAGGCTGCCTCTTTTAAAGTACTTCCTCTCTTTGTTAACTGAATAACTGACAACCAAATATACACATGATGACAGGTTAGTGCTCTAAAGAGTAAGTGTTCTACTGAAGTCTAACAAGGACTTTTACGTATAAAGGTATTTACAATGTATTGGCAGCATACATTGTTGTTTCTGTTGACTATTTTAAGACTGAATAAACACACCTTTTCATCAAGCATATCAGGGAGCTCTGTCAGCCAGACACAGAGACACTGAAAACTGCCACTGTCATGGAGTGCAGATCCCCAGAGTGTAGAGAAGCATGCCGACTGCACTGGTACACGCTGTAGCTGCACACACAACTGATGGCTCAATTCCAGTCTCCTGAGTCCACCACCACCCTCACCTGAGAATGTTCATTTGGGGAATAGAAACAATTAGCCAGGAACTGCTGCAACAATTTCAAAGCATGTGCATCGAGGATATATCACAAAAGGCTTTGATTTTCAATATTCATATATATAAACAGAATATTCAGAAGTACTATTATACTCCAAAAAAAAAGAGTGGCAATTTTCAAATCTGAAAACACTAATTCACATTAGCATGGTTTTTCATGCCCTAAGATCCAAACCTATTGGGTGCACCTATTCATCCTTGCCAAAGACTGAAAGACTTCTTGGCAAGGGAAGAAGTGCTCGATTTTAATCATCTCTAACACAACCTCACTGTGATGCTCTACCTTCCGCACAAAACACTGTGCATACACATTGCATGTATTAAGATAGTGACCATATGTGTGCATCAACTCAAAACTTTCTTCATGTAACTTTGGATTCTTCCTCCTATTCCTGTTTGCAACCTCTAAGCATCTACTGATCTGCTACCACTATAGACTAGCTTGCATTTTCTAAAGTTTACATAAAATCATGCCAGCATGGACTTGGAGGGGAGGCTATCACTTCTTTTTTTTCTACTTGACACAATAATGTGCGTAGTTATCTACATTTTTATGTATTGATTATGTGTTACTTTTTATCTGCTGCACAATATTCCATTGCATGGAAAGATCATTGTTTATTTACTCAGAACCAGTTGATGGATATTTGGGTTGTTTCCACCTTTTGCATATCACAGTATTGCTACAATCAACATTCCCATCCGAGTTTTTGAATGAATATATGTTCTCATATCCTGGGAGAGGAATGACTGGGTCATAAGACAGATGAATGTTTAAGTTGTTAAAGAACTGCCAAACTGTTTTCTACAATGGTTACTCCAGATAACATTACAATCAAAAGTTCCTCTACTTCCTCACTAGCAGTTGGTCTGATCAGTCTTTTTAATTTTAGTGATTCTGCTACATATGGAATTGTAGCTCACTGTGGTTTTAACTGCATTTCTAATCCCTAATGATATTGAACATGTTTTCATGCATTTGTCACCTGTTTATCTCCTTTAAGGTTTTTTTCCAAATCCTTTTCCTGTTTTTTAAACTTTTTTGATAGCACTGGGTTTTATTATTGAGGGGTTTTCTTCACTGGTGGTTGTTCTGCTTTTATAAAGGTTTCATTAAAAGTTTTTATGAAACAACATCCAGACACCAGGTCCAGCTGCCAGGAAGTCCTCTGTAAGCAGTGGCTAGAGAATGGTACATGGCTCTGACTTCTTAGATTACTGTGCAGAGATGAGGGTGGTGGATAGTACTGAAGCTCATCTTTCAGGTCCACTGTGCTCAAGTGGCCATGCAGGACCTTGAGGTCAATGTTCCACTTAACACCAGGACAGCATGGTCTTCACATTAATGCCTAGCACAGCCCTGTGAGCAGCACATAGTGCGCAGTGGTACTAACCTAGTAATTAATATGGTTCCCACAGTGGAACATGGAACTGTTTACAAAGCTTATGGACACAGATCAGTGTCCTGATGAGTCTCCTAGATGCCAAAACTTGTTGCCCTTGACCTGCTGTCCTCCACAAAACAGCACAGTGTAGCCAGCTCTCTCCATAGCCATTTCTGAGGAGTTCTAATGCAGGCTCCACCTAGGAAATGGCACAGATCTATCTCCTCAGCACAAAGCTCCATTGGCATGCACTCGAGGAAACTCAGTTTCTTCTCAACTACAAGGATCACTTCACAGATCTGCTGATCCTTCTCAAGAGAATGTTCCACATGCTTTAGGCTAAGTCAGTGATTTCATGTTGAGCACGGTAACTTGCATCTTAGTGCCAGAATGGCTATTTCTAGGAAGTACCTGAGTGAGAACCCCAATCAATTCAGGTCTGAAGATGCCATCAGGGACAAATTTTCTCTTTTTAGAAAATTGTACCACCTCTGGGCAGCCTCCGAGCACTCAGGAAGGCTGAAGCAGGAGGATCTTTGCAAGTTCAAGACCAACCTGGGCTACAAAATGAGCTCAAGGCCAGCCTGAACTATATAGAAAGACTCTGTCCCAAAAACACAAAAAAAGGCAAAAAAGAAAATTGTACCACCATAATTCTTTCAAAATCATACCAAAAGGAAAGGTTATTATTGAACTTTGAGAGTACTTTACATAATCTACTAAAATTTCCTTCTCAGATATATAGTTGATAAAGATTTTTTTCTAACCAATGATTTGTCATTTCATTATCTTTAGAAAACAATGATTTTTATTTTGATGAAGTCTAATTTATCACTTTATTCTTTAGTGTAATCTCTAAGAAATTTTTGTGTAACCCAACGTCACAAGGATTCTGTCCTATGTTTTCATCTAGAAGTTAGAGTTTATGTTGTACAGTTATGTCTATAATCCACCTGGAGTGAATTTTTGTAGCTAGCATAAGGTATGAAATAAAGCCTTAAAGAAGGGAGGGAAATGGGAAAAAAGAAGCTGCAACGTAGACCATGTACATGTACAAGAATGTGGTCACTATGTATATGTAAAAGGTACTGATGAAATAAAAATAGAAAAGAAACAAAGTCTTTTTACTGTTTGTTTATACATGACTATCCAATGATTCCAGCACCACTGATTGAAACCACTGTCGTTTCTCCTTTGAATTACTTTTGTACTTTTCTAAAAGAAGAAATCGGGGCTGTTTGGATTGAAAGTCTGCGCAGACCAGCATCTCGGCGCGACTGTTTGGGACTGGTAGGAACGCCCTTCATCCACAGGGAACTGCCCGGAGATCGGCATCTGGGCCAGGTCTGTCTAGGCCCGTAGCCCTGCCCTTCACCCCCAGGAAATCTCACAGAGAACAGCATCGCGGCCTGACTCTGTGGGACTGGGAAACTCCCGGACCCGCAGAGAGGTCTGGGCTCTTTGGATTGGGAATATTGTGGAGACTGGCATCTTGGCCAGGTCTGTTTGGGACCGGGAACTTTGCAGAAACTAGCATTTTGGCCTGACTCTTTGGGACCTGTAGGCCCACCCTTCACGCACAGGGAACCTCCAGGAGACCTGCCTGGGACAAAGCACGGTGGCCTGGCCTGCCTGAGATTCCACAGGCTCTGGGGTGACCACACCCAGCATTTGCCTTACAACTTAGGGGGCCAGGAGCCCACAGAGGGGAGGTAGGACCCTGTGAGGAAGCCAAGAGCCTGTGAGGGAGCCAGTGCCCCTCCAGGAACTGAGGGTGAAAGAGGTAATTCATCACACATGCAAAGAATGCTTTGGAACACCGCTCAAAGTAAGGAAATATAGAAAAATGACAAAAGGAAAGACCAAAAGGTAGGCTCAAAGCCCTAGCCCTCCCCAAGAAAGCTTAGAAGCTGTGTACATAGAAGAAAAAAGAAGCCATACACCTGAAATGTCTGAAAAAATATCAAATGAAATAAATATGCAAATAGGGAAAGCTATGGATAAATTCAAATCAGAAATACTTGCCCAGGTAAAAGAAGAATTGATAAAAATAGTGAAAGAAATAGTGAATGCATCTAGTGAAAACAGCTAAAAAATTAGAGGAACAAAGCAAACAGATAGAATCCCTGAATGAACAATATAAGAAACAAACAGAATGCATAAAGCAGATTCAAAGAGATATACAGGAAATCAAAAATTCTATTGAAAGCTGTAAAAACTGCCTCAATGAAAGTGAAGATAGAATTTCAGACCTTGAAGATAAGATTGCAGCCAGTGAGCAGGAAAATCAAGATCTTTTAAAAATAACAAAGAATCAGGAAATAACAATCCAACACCTGCAAGATGATGCAAAGAAAAATAACATAAGATTAATAGGGATAAATGAAAAAGAAGGGGACAGCCCAAATGATATCAAGAGGATATTTACAGAAGTAATACCTGAAAACTTCCCAAACATGAGAAGAGAAGCAGACATCTGGATAAGTGAAGCACATAGAACTCCAAACAGCCATAACCAAAATAAAACTACACATAGACACATAATAATCACCATCCCAGAAATCCAACATAAGAATAGAATACTAAAAACTGTTAGAGAGAAAAGAGAGATCACCTATAAAGGAAAACCTATCAGAATCACGGCAGACTTCTGAACACAAACAATGAAATCAAGAAGAGCATGGAGTGAAGTCTTTCAGATCCTAAAGGAAAACCACTTCCAACCCAGACTGA
>PVJX010012222.1:0-51028 GCA_004027295.1 Dolichotis patagonum
GCCAGCTTTCTATTGAGTCTTTAGTTTCCTGAAAATCCCTTTGAATCTGCTTCATAAATTCTAGGTTTTTTCTGAATTCTTCATTAAATTTTTCTCTCCATTTGTGTTCCTCTATTCTTCTGTCTGTGTCTTCTTGAGAGGTACCCAGCCCTTCTTTTATTAATCTACTTATCTCTTGTTTAATTTGAATTAATATTTCCGTTTTGGTCCCGCTTACGAGGTCTTGAATGTATCTCTTTATGTCCGCTAACACTGTGTTTAATGTTGCATTTTTGCTGCCCTCAGTCTCTTTTGTATTTACCTCTCCTGGATCAATGTTCTCAGGGTTGGGGGCTGGGAGTGTTTTCTTATTTCTCCCTTTCGTCATGTTTTTGGTTCCTTCCATACAAGTGTACAGTGTAATACCCAGACCCTTTTCTTGTTTAAGGCTCCTCTAGCGGGCGCAGGCTAGGAGCTTTAGCCCTCTTCAATAGGTTATCAGAGATTAGAGTTCACCCACAGGCGGTGTGCACTACCTCCTCCCTTCTGGGCCAGTCAACCTTTGCAGGCCTTCACTGCATCAGTGTGCACTGATCTCAGGGAAGTAACTGGGTTCCCGCCAGGGGCGTGGCCTAGTCCAAGCAGATTCCACCAATCTGCTCTGGGAGGGGAGTAACCAGCTGAAGCCACTTCCTTATGGAGTTAGGGCTGTCCTGCCCAAATCCAACATGTCGTCCAGTTGGTTTCCCCTTTCCCGTGGGAGGGTCTTATTCTCATCACTCACTGTGTCCCCGAGAACTGCTAGACTGCCCAACCTCCGACTTCAGCGTGACTGTGGTGGGAATTCACGGTGCCTCTGGGTGGGTCTTGTGCAGGGCCGGTCCTGGCGAGCTGCACGCCGGGCTGTTCAGCTCCGCGCTCTGGCGGCTCAAGCCAGTCGCTTCGGAGCAGATCGCTTGTTCAGGTCGGGCAGAATTCAGGCGTCTCGAGGCGGGTGCCGTGCTCACTGATCTTATCTTCACTAATAGTAGCCCCAGGACCTCTTATTCGAGCGGGTTTTTGCGCTTTAGTTTCTTTCTGGGTTGTGAGAGTCTATCTCTCTCTGTTTGGGTCTCTCCAGGGTGTTTTATTCTGGCATTTGAGCTGTCTCTCTCAGAGAGGGTCTCTCTCCTGCTACCTACCAGTCTGCCATCTTGTCTCTGTCCCTCCTGCCTCAGCCTTCTGAGTGCTGGGATTACAGGTGTGTGCTACCATCTCTGGCCCTGTCCCTCCAGGAGCCTGTTTCTATCAAATTATTCTATTTACAAGTTATTCCTAAGTCACATTTCACTGAAATTCCTGCCGTCTTTATTTCCCCCCATGTAGTCTCATCTAGTTAAAACTGCTACTCTGCTCCACTTTGGATATGATATTTAATCTCCATCTATCTGTGCATCTTGTTGAAAAATGTTACTTTCATTTTCTATCTACCTCTGAAGTCATCCTTCTCTATACTGGGTCTTCAACAGTCAGAACTGGCTTTATCTGCCCTAGCTTCTTTCCGCTACAAAAACTTGCCCCTTTTTTCAATACTATAAAATGATCTCACAATTCATCCCCATAAATCTGAAATTTCATCCATTCCAACCAATAATCCAGCTAGAAACCTTCCCCTCCATCAACCTATTCATAGAAATAACTATGCAGCCACCCCTGCAATACCCTCTCTTCTCAGCAGTACTCAGAAAACGTATCAAGAACTCTGAAGATTTTTCTGATTCCCTATGAGCAGTTTTGGGAGAGACAGGCACTTAATGGAAAATACTCTGTCAATAAGCGCTCTTAGCAAGCCCCAATTCAGCGGGTGGGGGACACAGCTGGTCTTAAATGGCTATGACAGGGTCCCCAACTTCAACCAGCCTCAAGGTCACTTTGGAACATGGAGAACCAGTTATGCCCAAGGTGCCAGTTGTGGAAGTATCAAGCACACAGGACCCAAGAATCATCGCCAAGGCAGCATACTACATACAGGAGTTAACTTCCTTGATATTACATTTTATACAGCTTTATAGAGGCTTTTAATGGCTAATACCAAGTATAATCAAAGAATACAGCGAATGTTTCAATGAAAACATTTTATTACAGTAAGAAGACACATTGCCGTTAATTCCCCACAAAGTGCTCCCTCCAGTTTTGGAGTCCTTTTCTGCAAGTGTCCTCTGTTGCAGTTGTGGCTGCCTCCAGGTGGTGAACTGCTTCAAAGCATTGCCCTTTCAAGGTCATTTTGAGTTGGAGGAAAAGCCAGAAATGGCATGTTCAGATCAGGTCAATCAGGAGGATGAGGAGACCACAACATTCTGACAAAGCCTGCGTGTCTGCTGGATGACACTTGTCAGCAGCGCTCACCACATTTTAATCACACCTCACAAAGATGCTCACAAGGAACAACTCCACGATTGCTTCAGAAAATGGCAAGAATAATTGGATAAATACGATAAAATAAGTATGCCTGAAATGTGGGGGAGTCATTGGAGGCGACTCATGGCTGTTTCTTTACCATATTTTTAAACATTCACTGTATGTTTCATTCATACCCCACACACCCACCAAGCCTAGAAAATGTCCTTACATCCATATATCCATCCTTCCATTGAGAACTTCCTAAGAAAATTTTTAAGTACCTTTATGGATTTTAATGAAGCTGGAAAAGAACTAGGAGCTCTGAGTGTAAATCAAGTCCAAAATGTGCCTAATAGCTGGGTAAATTGTTCTGCTTTGAGTCTAGGTCCCCACAACTATAAATGGGGACTTTATCTGCTTCCTAAGACTAATGTGAAGGATAACTGTGAGCGCGTATGAAAGGATTTCATAAAACATCAAGTGGTAGCCAATTCCAGTCAGACAGCAGAATAGAGCAGTCTGCTGGATGGAGACCTTGTAAAATGTACACGTTGAGTCCTCAAATTCTGTTCCCCAAATTTCAAAATGATCACTCTTCAAGTCCCCACACCTATCTCTTCTTAGAGAGGGGATACTGTTCATGACAAAGACTTGGGGGGCTCTAGAAAAATGGTATTCAGGGAGCATAAGAAGTGCAAACGCTCATCCTACAATGAGCTCATGTTGCATTGTTAATATTCTCTATGAGAAAACATTTCTCATCGAATCTTTTGGTTCCCTTGAAAGTCAGTATCTCCCTCTGGATATAGATAGTGAACTTTTCCCAGACATTTTTCGATCATTTCTCATATTCTCGTTGCCCTCGTGGCCTGCACTCATCCCCATGGGAAAACATCCACTCGCTCCATCTCCATCTCCTGCGCTCTTGTTTGCCCCTCATAAAATGTTGTCTGCATGTGCTCAGCTCCACAATGCGTAGCTCTCACCCAGACTTGTCTCTTGATGAACAGATACTAATACCACGCTGGTGTTTCATGTTTCCAATCAGCTGCCTTGAACATGTCTCCCAGTTTAACTTGTCCCAAGATGAATTCCCAATCGTTGCCCTTAATTTCACTCTTTCCATAGTTTTCCACTTTTAATTCATAGTTAACCCATTTCCTGCAGTTAGACCAAGGACCTTGGATTTACAAATCCATATCCACTCTCAGGAACTTCTGCTGGCTGTGCTCTTCCAAACAAACCTGAATCTGAGCACTGCTGACCCAACAACTCCCCTTTTATTGAGCCATAACTGTATCTTGCCAAGTTTGCCCAATCATTTGTCCATGGTTTTTTTTTCCCTTCATTCTCACCTCTCTACCTCAACTCTGAGTTTCCCCTAAAAATGGCAATAGAGCAACTCTTTTCAAACATGTACCAGTGCATGCTGTGGCATTGCCCAGAATGCTTCAACTGTAACTGCTTTGCATTAGTTAGGGTTATACAGAGGAATGGAATCAATAGAAAATATATGTATCATTACATAACAGAGTTGATTAGGTAGGCTTACAGGATCAGAGGTGGGAGAATCCACAATGGCTGTGTGCTGAAGGACCTGCAGCTTCTCTACCCAAGAAGTTGGAAGCCATAGACCAAGAGGGATCAAGGGATGCAGTGGTAGCTGAAAGCCTGGAATCTCTCTGTGTGGTGTCACCAATGGGAGAAACTGGAGCCCAGTGTTTCATAGTGATGACAAAGACTGGAACCCTTCATAAACAGGAGTACTCTTAAGTCTGTTGGTTGGTACCATCCACATCTGCGGGGGGCCGTCGTCTTTCAGTTTGCTGGCCTGCATGTCAGTCATCCATGTATAGACCTAAATCTGTGCTTCAGCAATCTTCCAGGCACTACTTAATCCATTCACATTGGCACATCATGATAATGGTCACATCCTTTTACCCAAAGAGAGGACTTTGTTTGCTGACTCACTGTGACCTCTAAGCCTTTATTCCTCTATACTGCAGGCCTGCTTGCTTCAACCACACTGGCATTCTTACTGCAGCAAACATCCAGGCACAGTGCCCTTTCCTGGCCTCTGTACTGATATTTCCATTTGCCTAGTGGACATCACACCTAAGAAGTCCATGCAGCTACCAGAGTGCATTTATCTAACTCCTTCCTAACAGTCACTTTCCCAATGAGACCTGTACTCCTACTGAAACTCACCAGGACCTTTCCTAGCACCTGAGATTCATCTTACCCTGTTCTTTTTCTCTCAACATACAAAACACGTGTAATACCAAATGACATTATTTTCTGTCTCTCAAAACTCAAAAACTAGCTATACCTAGAAGATACCTCAGAGAAGGAATCATCCACCTAAGGGTACTAAATATTACCAATAAAGCAACCCACCACAGGCAACTTACAAGCATCACCCCAGGAATTAAACTTAAAAAAAGAAAAGAAATGAGAAGATACTTAAACAAGATGCAACCCCAGACATCCAGTTCACCAAAGGCAAACCCAGTGGGTAATGAGGTGACACATTCTAGAAGACCCCTATCAGGTCTCTCTGAAGTAGAAACAGCAAAGCAAATAAATGAGGCTCTGGAAAAAAACTAAATCAGAAGTAATCACCCAAATAACTACAAAAAATACTAAAATACATACCATGCTTAGTGACAGTAGAACAGACACAGACAAATAAATGGACAAGGTTAAGCAAATTAAAGAAGCTCAGCATAGGAAAGGAATGGAATCCATAAAGCAGATTCAAGCAGATATAGAGGAGAATAAAAACTCCACTGAAAGTATTTGAAGCAGATTAGGCCAAAGTGAGGTCAGGATCTCACTTACTGAAGACAGGCTTGCAGTTAGCAACCAGGAAAAGAAAGATTTCTCAAATAGCAGGGGACCATGAGAAATCAATCCAGCAGCTTCTAGATGAGATAAAGAATAACAAGATTAACTGGAGTCAACGAACAAGCATACCATAAACGATATTTTAAAAATGTTCACAGACATCATTACAGAAAACTTCCCTTGTACAGAAAAAGAATTTGATATTCAGATAAGTGAGGCATATAGAACTCCAATTAACAGTGATCAAAAAATCTATAGCTAGGCATATTATACTCAAGATTCCAGAAATTCAACAATCCTAAAAGCTGTTAGAGAAAAGAAACAAATCTTTGGTAATTCATATGTATCTAGGAATCTGTCTATTTCTTCTGTATTTTCCATCTTATTAGAATACAAGTTTTCAGAGTAGGTATAGATAATTTTCTGGATTTCTGCACGGTCTATTGTAATTTTATCCATCAGAATCATAGCTTACTTCTCAGCATAAACTCTCAAGTCAAGGAGAACTTGGAGTGACGTACTCCAAACTCTAAAGGAAAATAACTTTCAACCTAGACTGATGTATCCTACAAAACTATCTTTCAAAATGGAGGGAGAAATAAGATACTTCCATGGAAAAAAACATCTGAGGAAATTTATGACCACCAAAGCAGCACTCCAAAATGTTCCAAAGCACATTCTACAGAGAGGTAATAAGGACTATAGCTCCATGAACCCCAACAGAAGGAATCCAGCAGGGAAGACAAATAATTTGAGGGAAACAAAGGAGAGGGAGCCAAACAACAGTAAAATAACATGACAAAGAACATCAATACATATCAGTTATAACTATCAATGTTAATGGTCTCAATCCACCAACAGTCAAAAGACACAGACCAGCAGAATGGATCAAGAAGCAAAAGCCAACAATATGCTACATACAAGAAACACATTTAATTCAAAAAGAAATTCATAGTCTGAAAGTCAAAGGATGGAAAACAATTCTTCATATGACAGGAACCTGGGAAAAAGCAAAGGTAGCTATTCTATTTGCAGACAAAGTGAATTTCAAGCCAAGACTTATTAAGATAGATAAAGGTCACTACATCCTCATAAAGGAAACAATCCAAGAGGAAGAGATAATAATCATATATATGCAACAAACACCAGTATACCCAACCAGTGTACCCAACTATATAAAACAATTACTAACAGATATGAAAACTCAAATAAGTCCTAATACAATTATATTGGGAGACCTCAATGCCCCACTGTCAAAAAAAAGCAACTAGACAAAAAAAATCAATAATGAAATATTAGAATTAAATCAAACTTTTGAGCAAATGGACTTAGATGTCTATAGAGTATTCCACCTCCCAACATCAGAATACACATTCTTCTCAGCTACAGATGTCTCCAAAACATGGTGAACAGTCTCCAAAACAGACCAACACTGGCTTATAGATCATGCTTAAGTAAATGCAAAGGAACTGAAATTATCCCATGCATACTATCTGACCACAGTACAATGAAATTGGAAATCCATGCCAAAGGAAACCATAAGAACTTCATAAACACATGGAAATTAAACAGCACCCTCCAGAACAACCAATGGGTCACAGATGAAATTAAGAAACTAGACAGTTTTTATAGTTGAATGACAACAATACAACATACCAAAACTTTTGAGACAACAACGAAAGCAGTCTTAAGTGGGAAATTTAGAGCTGTAAATACCCATATCGAGAAAACAGAGCAAGCACATATAAACAACTTAATATTGAACCTCAAACTTCTAGAAAAAGAAGAGCAGGCTAAACCAAAAGCTCATACAAGGGAGGAAATTATAAAGATTAGAGCAGAAATTAACATACTGGAGACTAAAAAAATACAAAGAATGAATCGAATAGTTGGTTCTTTGAAAGATTAAATAAAATTGATACATCCTTAACCAATCTTTTCAAAAAAAAAGGAAAGACAAGACTCATATCTACCCAATTAGGAATGAAAAGGGCAAAGTCACAATAGACTTCGCAGAAATCCAGAAAATCATCTATACCTACTTTGAAAACTTGTATTCTAATAAGATGGAAAATACAGAAGAAATAGATTCCTAGATACATATGAATTACCAAAGCTGAATCAAGAAGATATAAAAATCCTAAATAATCCAATATCAATAAATGAAATCAAAGATATAATTAAAAACCTATGAACAAAGAAAATTCCAGGCCCTGATGGATTTACTGCTGAATTCTACAAGAAATTCAGTGAAGCCCTAATATCACTACTTCTCAGACTCTTTAATGAAACTGAAAAGAAAACAATACTTCCAAATTCATTCCTGGAAGCAAGCATTACTCTGATTCCAAAACCAGAGACGGACCCAACTAAGAAAGAGAATTACAGGCCAATCTCCCTAATGAACACTGATGTAAAAAGTCCTCAGTAAGATACTGGTAAACAGAATGCAGTAAATCCTCAAAGGTTGTTCACCATGATCCAGTGGGATAAATCCCAGGGATGGGTCAACATATGTAAATCCATAAATATAGTACACCGTATTAACAGAGCCAAGGACAAAAATCATATGATCATCTCAATAGATACAGAGAAGGCTTTTGACAAAGGCCAGCCATTCATGATAAAAACCCTATGGAAAACTGGAACAGATGGTCTTTATCTTAATTTGATAAAAGCCATCTATGATAAACCAATAGCCGACATCATACTAAATGCCAAAAATTGAAAGCTTTTACTCTAAAATCAGGAATAAGACAAGGATGTCCACTGTCTCCACTACATAGTCCTGGAAACTTTAAAGCTAGAACAATCAGACAAGAGAAAAAAATAAAGGGAATAAGGAAGAAGTTGAACTATTGTTATTTGTAGATGACATGACACTCAGAAGACTCCAAAAACTCCTCCAACAGACTACAAGATTTAATAAGCAAATTCAGAAATGTATTATTTTCTGTCTCTTAGACTGTTAGGATCACAAAGGAAATATGGAATATCACAAAGGAAATATAGACTGCCTGGCAGTAAATAGATATTTATTTAATAAACGACCGCCATCTTCTAGTTTTCCATAATATTGAAATTTAGGTTATATCTATTGCTGTCCCAAGAAATTATCATATATTTAGAGTCACAAGACACTAAAAATTTATTCTCCTATTGTTCCAAAGACTGGAAGCCTAAAATAAAGATGTTAGCAGGGCAGGACTCCTTTTGGAGACTTCAGGAATAGTGTTATTTGGTTGCTTCAGCCTCTAGAGATCCTCTGCATTCCTTGGCTTCTGGCCACTTCCCTTGTATCACTCTGACGTATTTTGTTGCCCCATGTCCCAGTGATCTTGCTCCAATCCTCTGCATCTTTCTTATATGATTATGATTACTCAGGACAATCTTCGGACCTCCAGATCTTTAATGTATTCATATATAAAAATCTCTTTTTCCATACAGAGTGAACATTCACAGGCACCAAGGAGGAGGCTGTGCATATCCTTGGAGAGGTGAAGGGAGAGACAGTGTCCAACCACCACGTACGGAAAGCAGTTTTGTGGGTTGAATGAAACATAATTATCCTACACCACATGAAGGATCTGGGATTTGGTTCTAAGGGAAATTGGGAACCACTGAAGGGTTTTTATGTGGGGCAGTGGCCTTATACGATTTACATTTTAAAACAATAATATGGGAGGAAAAGAACAAGAGCATCTCTAAAAAGACTTGCGGGAGGTTCATCCAAGAGTCTGTTTTCTCTTTGTCAAATTAAAATCATACAGCTGTAAGTCTCACCCAGTTCTCATGAGAAGGGACAAAGTGCTGTGTCAGACAGACAGACTGCTGCACGCAACAGTGTTATCCACCCAGCACGCAGGAGCTGTGCCTCTGAGATGCATCCCGCCTCCAGGTCATCCACCTACAAAATTACAGAGCTACTTCTTAAAAGGGAAGTCAGGTATGGATTTCATCCCTTGCCTGGGATCCAACTCGTGGCCTTGCTCTTGCCAGTCAGGTGCTTATGCCGCTGAGCTAAATCTCCAGCCCCAGCACACAGAGTTTAAAAACTGATTAAGACACTGCCACAGAAGAGAGGAGGACAGGGAGCAGACCTCTGCAGTCTGACTAGCTTTAGAAGACCTATGTGGAAACTCCACCTGCTAACAGAAGCAAGCAGTGACCATGAGCTCAGAGAGAACTTCCAGATTTAACAACAGTGAAGCTAACAGAAACAAAACCCCCACCAGAATGTTTACCGGCCCAAGATGGAATATTATGAAAACAATGTCCAAGTCTCTCTAAGCGGCTTGCCAGTGCAGTAGAGCAGCACTGTTTACTGAAGCACAGACCTGGGTAGAACTGTGGGGTTCAGACCCCGTCTCTGACCCTGGGTTTGTCATAGAGAAAGGTATGCACATTTGCTGGCTCTTGGTTATGACTTCTAGAAATCAAAATAGCCATGGGAATTGATGACTCATGGGCTTTTATCAGAGTTTAATGAGAAAATGCTTGCAGAGTGCTAGCCCAGTGCGTGGCACAGAACACGTATGTACCTGAATAACTATTATTTTTGCAGTAGCATTTCTCCCCGACTTAGGTTAATCAGTCCAGTGCTCTGTGGGGAAGATAAATAAAGTTAGGGCAGGAAAGAAGTAAGTGAAGAAGAGCAAAAGGAATCGAAGAGACAATACCAAGCCACCTTACCAAACACAGAACACGCTGAACGGTGACTCACACGAGGGTGGGGACTGGTGCTGTTGTGTAAGTTAGCACAGACCAGGCTAAGAGCCAGCAAGAGGAGATACAGGCTGAGTCCTGGGGGAGAGGATGACAGCATGGAGGAGCTGAGAGGAGGTCAGGTCCCAGAGGGACTGGCTCGCTGTCACTGGGAATCTGACAGCAAACGAGGAGGAGGAGGAGCACCACGAATGCTGGCCACACTCCTGGACACAGCTACTGCCTTTGAAAACATGCAGACATGAGCCAGTTAACCTTCCTTAGGTAAAAGGGGCTCAGAAGCTGCTCCCTGCCTACCCCAGATGCCTCCTGAAAAAGAAGTGTAGGCACAAGATTGATGGTGCTGACAAAGACACTTAATGAAGACACATCCTCAATTAACTTATCAGGACTAAGAAGGACTCCTATACCGGAACTCAGTAACAGACAGGCCTGCCCAAGTTTGTCAACTGCCTACTGATAGGGAAACAGTAGGTCATTTCCCTAAAGTGAAAGGAGTAAAACATAACAAAAGAGGAGGAGAAAGAAAAAAACATGTCCGCACTGACTGAACTCCCTCAGGACAGAGGAAAGGGACAGTGGCCTGTGCCATATTTATCCCTTTCAGTGCTCATAAATAAGCACAAGCTAAGAGAAGAACAGTTACACATTGAGTGGAACTTGGGCTGTTTCTTAGCAGAGTACCTGCCACAGGACCTTGGAAAAGCTGCCATAAGGTTAGAGTGGAAGTTTGGGGAACTAAAAAGTGTAAGATGTCTCGGGCACACTTTCAACACTCAACTATATGCCACCCCACCCACAGAAGCGGTCCGTGAGCTCCAGTGTGTACCCACTGTGAACTCCTCACCTGGTTATGGAAAGTCTTCCCTTCCTATGATCAGTCCCGAGGGTAGAGTAAGGAGAGCTGTGCGTCCCCAGTACCAGTCTAACTGGGGGTGGAAGCTAACAAGGGGTTGCTTAGTCTAAATCTGAGGTTCCCAGGAGAAAATGACCAACTCCAGTTAAGCACCCAGCCTTGGCTGATGACTCACGCTACCTCACCACAAAACGGTAACAAAGACCTTCCCACGCTCAAGCATCAGGAGAGAGGAGTGGGGGATTTGGTAGGGACCTCAAAGTGTCTCCAGACTGGCTTTCCCTTGGTCTCATTTGTCATATTCAATATTAGACCTGCTGCAGAAAGAAACCAGACATACAGCCTTCAAAGATTAGTTTTGGAAATTGGTCGGAATAGGAATTGGCTCGTAGCTCATACACTGTCCTGTGCTTAAAAGGCCTGCGTATTAGTGCAGAAAAGACAGCAAGTCAGGGCTGTTCATGATGGGGCTTCCATCGTGTGTGCTTGCTCTTTATCAGGAAACACGAGGAGGCACATGTGTGCATGTCATGGACATTTTGTACTGTCCCGAGGCTTTATAATCTCAGCTGTGTTACTCTGAAATTGTAGAACTATTATTTTGAAAAGATTAAGCATGCCATTGAAGAGTCCTAGCTGAGACATCAACTAAGCCTCAAGAAGACATTCACAGCAAGACAGCCTGCCCTTGAGGGCGGGTGAGTGAGCCCTCATCTGCAGAGCCGGAGGGCCGACTGGACCCTCAGCACGATAGATGTGGCCGTGGCCTGCCACGCAGGTGCAATCTGACGCCATGCAGGAGGAGGCCTCTTTCTTACCCTTCCAGGTGACATAGGGGCTCCCTCCTTCCCATGCCCAGAGCCAACCGCGCCCACGACAGAGACACCAGATTCTTTTTAGCTAAGTATGCCTCTGTCGCAGCTAAGCCTGCCTATTACTGAATCCTTTCAGGGTTCCACCTACAGTACGCGGGGACCCTTAGACATTTACTTGTCCCAAGCACGCTCTGAGTGCCCCCTCTGTGCTCGCTCCTGGGTTCCGACCGCTGCAGACACCAGATGAGCTGAGACCCTGTCCTCAGGGTGCTTCCCGTCTCACTCCTGGCTGCGTTACCGTCGGATGACTTCACCCTCAATTAAGCCACAAATTACACAACTTAATAATTTGCAACCATTTTCCTCCCAGTGTTCACAGTTTAAGCTGAAACAGCAGCACAGATTCCGGCAACAGCAGCCCTCATGGTGCTGCCCCCGGCCCCGCCTGGGTTCACTGTAACTAACATTCAGAGCAGTGAGGGCAGCAGACCAAGCGAACTGGTGCAATGATCTCACGGACAGCAGTCACCTTCCCAGGGGGCTGGGTGACCCCAGTGCTAGGTGGCACATGCTCTGCTGGCTTTTAGCATCTCCTTCAATAGGACAACACGCTCCCCTTCCTTAACTATAGCTAGGGGTTGGGTGGTTTTCATTAAACAAGCTCCATGGTATCTCCCAAGATTCTAATCCAACTTCCCACTCAGGAAAACGTATTTCATATTTTTAACTTAAATTAGTATTGCTCCAAAATCTGTAGCTTACTTAGCACCCTTAAACGTCGTCCACTACTTTTGTACACATGGATCAAAGGATGGAGGGAAAAAGAGGGAAAGTGGACCAAGAAAACCTCAAAAATTATGTATCACTTACCATCGTTCAGATCTTCTACAATATTTATAGTTCCTTTTAAATATTTAGACTCAGTGGGTAAATATGAAAAATCTCTCCTAACTATATAGTTTATATATTAGATGAGAAAAAGAATATAAAGAGATACTTTTCCTTTGGTGAATTCACTAATAAACATGAGACATGATTAACCTCATTAGTTATCCATGAATTGCAAATTAAAACAGAGAAAAGGCATTTCCTCACCCATGAAATTAATGAATATTTAAAAAATGGTGCGAAGAAACTGAAATTATCACTCAACCACCACTGATAGAAGTAGAGATTAGTATAACCTTCCTAAAAATCAGTCTGACAATATATGCAATAAGAATTTTAAATAGTTATCTTTGCATCAGTCATCACTGGCTGACAATTTCTCAAGCCAAAAAAATGAGTAATTATAACAAATGCTTGTATAAATCAGACTGTTTTAAATTACTTGCTTTAAAAAATATGAAGGATCTATTAGATGGTAGCCTACAAATAAACCTGATGACACACTGTGATTTTTGATGCATATTGTACTTTACTGATGTGTAATGTTCAAGGACTTTAACTGTTATAAACTCTTGTAGTCCAGTCATTTGACAAAGTCTCCCTGTCTACACATTTAGTAGATAAAGGGAACAAAATGAAATTTTTAGAGATAGAAAATATCTATCCTTGGTAACTAAAGGAAAAAAGTGAGACCATGCCTTCATTAGAACCCCATTTTCCATAAAGTTTAAATCTTGTATTAGTGCTATCAAAATTTGATAGTTTTGTTTCATAAACAATAATACACTTGCTTATTTTGGTGCAAAGGAATGTAAACTTTTCCTGCCATGGAATGCATTACTTTAGGAGAAACTTCTAAGAAGCTACAATTTAAATTCAAGCTCAAAGAAAAATATAAAACTTCCTCCTTTAATGGTGAGCTTTCACACATTTAAAAAAGTTTATTAGTCCACGTTTACAGTAGCTGATGTTTACATTCCTCGTGTGGGGCTGGTGCAGGTGCAGAACCCAGCTGCACCCCTTTTTCACTCCCTTCCCAGTTGAGAAAGATCTCTCCCCCTACTTCCTATTACCTTTTGCTCTGCATATAGGATCAAATCACTATTGCATCCATGGTCCACTTAAAATATCTGAAAGTATTAGAGCATCCTTTGCAATTAAACCTATAACTGAACATTTTAGATATCGATGAAGAAACTATGCCAGCTGTCACATTGTAATAATCTGCTTGGAGGATTAAGCGGCCAATTCTGAATCATTGTGCACTCCGTACATTGTTTACCTTTCCCTGCTAGGGGAGATGGAACCAAAAGCTTTAACACTTGTCCTGAAGCTTATTTCACGGCACATGATCCCTCCCACTGTATCTGCTGCCGCTGCTCAGGTCTCCCTAGAGGTAGCGGACAACTTCTTATCTGTGACAACGCAAAGCAGTGGAAGTGATAGCAGCTCCCAACCCAGGCATAACACCAGCTTCCAAAAAGCCCAATTACTTGTTTATTGTTTGGTACCAAGGTGGGGGCTTCACACAGCGAGCTCCCCACCCTTCAAAGGCCTCACGGCGGGGACTGCAGGCATGTGCCAATGCACCTGGCTCAAACAAGCTTCTTTTAAAATCATCTGACTTAAACTTGAAACTCTTCATTTTTGTGATTTTTAAAACTCAATGATTTCTCAGAAGGTCTGGCAAAATTCTTGGAGAATTTTATTTTACCTTTGGCACCGTTTTCTTCAAAAGTGAATCATTTCAAGTACTATTTCAGATAAGAGGAACCCTTATTGAGGAGCTGTGAATTAACTAAATATAGAAATAGAGCATTCAAATCGTAGACGCTACGCGAAAATTATATGAAGGCTTCCCCTTTGCAAAATGTCAAAGAAGATAAAAAGCCTTGATGAACCTTATGGCTTCTACCTCTCTCCTCACAATTCACAGCTTCCAGCTATTTGCATCTGGACGGTGCCAACAGGGTCCCCCCCCATGGTTTGGGGACACTCTTGTCCTGCTCTCCAGGTCAGCCCTGCACTTGTGAACTTCCGCCTCAGTGCTGAGTGTCAGACTGGATCGCGCCTCCTGACACAGCTGATGCTTCTTGTTAAACCTGCTGTGATCCCTGAGGTCTGTGTTAATCCTCTGACACTAACACCATAGCTTTTGCACTGTTGTTAGTATGTGTTTGCAGCACGGGGGTTTCTTTCCTCCTTGTGTGGAGCTGGTACGTGTACAGAACTCATCTTAATTCCTTATTGCAGCCCTGTCCCATTTCCTGGTCCCTTTCCCATCAGGGAAAGATCCCCCTCCCTACTTCCCCTTATCTTTATTTTGCTCTGTATTGATGCTTTGGGTTTCTTATGTAAAAGTCACCATGTGACATTTAAGCTTGTGTGATGTTTCACTTAACATCACGCATTCGAGGTGCGTCCATCCTCTGATAGACGACTCGGGTTTGTGGCACAGATGTACTCCAGCGTGTGTAAATACGTTTCTGTACCCGGCTGTGGATGGACACGTAGGCCTCTTCAAAGATGTAATTATTGTGAATTACATTTCTATCAATATGGGCATGCGTGCATCGGGGCAGAGTGATGACTTAAACAGCTTTGGGAGGTGACTCGGATTGAATTTCTAGTTTTAGAACTGCCCCTTCTTCCTTCCCATCCCCCTGAAGTGAGGCATCTTGACTTCCTGCGGCCCTGTGCTCTCAATGGACCATCCCATTTATCCACATGATTTTCTTCTTACCTCTCTACAAGTATTATCTAAATACATAAAGCCGTGCTTTGGTTCACGAACTCAGTTCTCTCCATGATTCTGGTCACAAACTAAACTGGTTGAGGACTGATTCAAATTGCTGCATAAGGTTAACACTGACCTACCCATTGAATTTGATTTGGTTCTTGTCTCATTCAGTTTGGCATCAGAATCATAGAAAGAATCAAGTTTATGAATGCTTCTCCGACTTTCCTTAAAGATCTCACTTCTAACCATTCACCCTCAAACTCAATGCGTTATTTTCCGTCCTTCCCCCAGCCTGTGCCACAGTCCCCTCTTTGCACCCCAGCACTACCCTCTCTTTGGGTACTTGCTGGAAGCCATCATCATGAGCTTGGAGGACCACGTGCACCTCCCTCTGTCATCTCCCCGCAGCCCAGGGAGTCCTCAAGCCCTCTTGACTCCAGTTGTGCAGTGACAGATTAGTGGGCTCACTTCATTGTGTGGGGCGAATCTGAACTTCACTTTCTGACCTGATCAAGTCCTTAATATTCTAACAGCTTCCAGCTTAGAGACCACCACTGCCTGTTACCACCCCACTCACAGCATCTGTTCTCTCTGCTCCTAATGTGTTTTATTCATCATGTAGCAGCATCTATTTCTGCCTCCCTCAAATCACAGTCTCTTTCTGAGAACACGTTCCCTAACACCAGTTCCCTAACACCAGTTTGTATCAGTCCTATCCAATCTCTCTTCATGCAACTGATTTTTTGGGTCAACTACATGAACCATGGCACAGCACCTAGCAAGAATCAAAGGTTTGGAAATGAATCTACAGAACATCAAGTTATTATCTACTCACACCTGCTAATTCCTTGAGAATAAAGCATGACATATAGGCAGGATATCGTGACAGTATTTTCTTAATATGTGCAAGATTCTGGATTCAATCCCTAGCACCAACACATAAACAAATCTTATTAATCCCAGCCTTAATACAAAGATAAGGATGGGGTGTGTCCTAGGACATATTTCAAAAGTGTTGGACAACGGAGATGCATAACCTCCGAATAGTTACTTCACGTGCTCAGTGGAATTCTGGTCAAATACAAACTGGGTGACAGAAGTAGCCAAAGTTACAATGCCCCAGATTTCTCTCATTGAAAGGAGTTGTGAAGGCACAGGTAATGCTTCAATCTCTCCCTTTTCATATTTGGAACAAGACAACCCTCCAGCGAAAAAGGAAACATTTTAACGGATGAATCACTCGGAGTTGGGCCACTGGGACTCCTTAAGGGCTTCCCTCCAGAGGAAACGTCTCGTTTGCTTCGATCTTGGCTGGAGGGGAAGGTGACCCAAGGCAGACACAGCATAAAAGCTGTCATTCTGTAAAGGCTACAGGACACGCAGCAAGACACAGAGCTGAGCTGCTGGGCTGCAGCAAGAAGGAGTAAAGACATGGAGAGGGGAGCTGCTTTCCCTGAAGGTTACCAGAGTGTCTCTGGTTAGGAAATCAAGATTTGAAACCTCAAGATAAAAGGCCCCCTGTGACAAAGCTGGGGTGTCTTGGCTTTCAGAACAAACACCAAAGAAACGTCTATTCTTTGACCAAACTGTTTCTTCATACACGAGGCAGCCAGATGTGAAGTGCAACTTAAGAACTTGAGAGTAACGTTAAGGCGTTTCAGGAATGTTTGTACAGTGGGACATGGCTCTGATGGTTCCTGTGAAACTCTCTGGCCAGAGCCGAGCTTCTCCCCATGGTAACGCTGTAGATCACAGGTGGAAAGAGAAACAGACGCCAAGTCCAGCTCAAGACATAAAGACGACAGAAGGGCAATTGTAACTATTTAATATCTAGCATTCATGGAATCTGAGACGATAGAAATAGTAGGACAATAAAGTAGGATCTCTAGGGTGCCTGACACTAGGTGTCCAGGACCCTCCCGGAAATGAGCGAGTGTGGAAATCTGCACAGGCCTTTGATTTCTTCCCGGCCTCACAGGCTCTGCCCCTTCGGGCAGTCTTTACCTGAAACTCTGGAACTGTTTCTGACCTAGCTCCTCTGGACAGCCACCAGCTTCCAGGTTAAACAACATGGCAGGGGAGGTATTCAAAGGCTGTTCAAAAGCATTCCTTACATGCCCAGAAATGATTCCCGTCCCGGAGACAGCAGGTTCTATCAGAATTCCCTGAGGGGAGGGGCTTGTTATTCTCCATAGAGCTGTGGTGACCCCTACCCACCTGCTTATTCCGCTGTCACTGATGGGTCTACTCTATCTTCCCTTGAACTACGGAGAACAGAGAATTGAATAAAATATTTTCAGATAATTAAGGTACAGCTCTGATAATATTGATCATTAACACTAATAAAAGTCCGTTCACTGAATACCTGCTATCAGTCAATTAGGCTGCTAAGGTCTTTACAAGAATTATCCTAGTAAGATGCTCAAAAGTAAACCTTCCTACCTTATACAAAGCAGAGGCACAGGACAGAAACTTGTCCAAGATAACACTGGTTAATCCAACTACAAGTGGCTCTGGTATCCGTGTCACCATTTATCTTTACCCAGAGCACTCTGAGTCCACAGTAACCTCCGCGTGGATAAACCCACCGTTCAGTTCTGAGCCTTTATCTCCTTTGACCTCTGACACCGCAACCATCCTCTTCTCCTTGGTGCCCTTTCTTCCCTTTGCTTCTGCTTCTCAACAGATTCTTGGTCATCTCAAAGGCTGCATCTTCCCACTCTTTGGTGGTTCCTTCTCCTCTTCATAGTTGCAGTGCGGGGTGCTCCAGAGCTCGGTTCTTAGAAGTGTGTTCCACACTCACATTCATCCCCGTAGCTATGTCTTGCCCATTCCACTGAAGTTGAAATCCCATATGCACAGAGCCTACTCCAGTCAAGCCCGTTCCCTTAAATGTCTGCCTATGTAACTGCTATAAAACATTGTCAATTGGGTGTCAAACAGCCACCTCAAATTTACTACATCCCTGATGAAATTCGTGTGTGTTCCTCCTTCCCTGCTGTTGGAAACTTCCTATCAGTAGTTTGAGTCAAGATTCTTGTGGTTATGCTTAATTAAAAATGCATTCGCTCCCAGCACTTAGAGGCAGAGGCAGGAGGATCACCACAAGTCTGAGGCCAGCTTGGGCCACATAGTAAGTCAGCGTCAGAATAAATTACAAAGCCAGAGCCTGTCTCAAAAAACAAATGAATAAATCGAAGAACAGCTTCTCTTTCATACCAGAAATCTTACGAGCTCTACCTTCACAACATGGGGACAGGGGCAGTTAGTGCTTCACTACTCCAACAGGGCCCTATTTTGCTCTCATAAATGTACTGATTCGAACACATTTATCGCTGCCCTGACCCAAGACCCTTTTGATCTTATCGCTGGCCCAGGTATTTGCTCTGAGGCCTCATCTCTTATGTTCACTGTTCTTCAGCGTTGGTGTTCTTATCAACCTGTGACAGGCAAGACACACTCCTGCTGAGGGTCCTGGTCTGCAGTGTCCCCTTGGTCTTCTTCCAGAGAGTCAAATGGCAAGTTTCTCACCTCCACTGCGTCTTTAGTGAGAGCTATTGGTTGGTCATCAAGACTCCTTGTGACAAGAGTTGAAGAGAAGGGAAGAGAAGTAAACAGAATGAAGGTGTGTTAGATCCACGCACCAACTCCCCATGAGGAATGTAATCATTATGTATTGCAAATAATTTCAAAAATAAGCCCCCCTGTTTAATTCCATCGTGAGCCTTTCCCTACAGTCCCATTTACTCTGCTCATCTTTGCATCTATTGCATTTATCATGTTTCAACACGGGCTGTGATTTATCATTCTTTAATTATTTGTCTTCCTCTACTAACAAGTGAACCTTGTAGAATCTTTATTCACTGAGGGAAGAACATGACTGCATACGTAGGTGTCCAGTAAGTACACACACTCTATAAAGACAAGAGGACTACGGCTCCTGTATCTCAGACTTCCCTCCTCTTACTTTACTGGTTTGATGCCTTTTTTGTCACAATCCTGGTTGAAACAAGACATGGCCAAAGGTCTAATTCTGGGTCAACAAAATCTCTCTTCCCTCAAAAGGTTAAGGATAAAAGCAGAATAATCCTGTGCAGTGGAGGTAGGAGCTGATGTAATTATTGCAGCTTCAGAGCAAGAGAGCCATGGGGCTGCCTGCTGCCTTGCAGATTCAGGGCACTGAGAGTCAACCACTTACCTAAGCACTGAGGTTCATTTCAAAAACTTCCTGTATTTCAAATCAAAGGGACTCCCTGATCAACACTGCCACCTACCGATAAGAAGGTGAGAAACCAGGAAATCGGTGTCACCCAATTTGAAACAAAACAAAAACCTACAAGAGACAGTAATGAAAAATCCCCGTGGAGTCAGTAAAATAAACTACATTTCCTAAAGAGAACCAATCAGGAGTTTACACTGAATTCTACAGCAAAACCATGTAAAGATTGTGTAAGCGCGAGGAGTTAGAATGACCTCCTTCAGAAAACCATCGCCAAAATCCTAACAGGGCGTGGGGTCTGGTCCTCTTTACAAATACCAGCTCTGCTACTTTTCACCAGCAACTTCTAAGAGTTAAAAGGTTCAAGCGTCAAAGCAAGTATGTTATTTTTTTTTCATCTCACTGAAATAAAAACAAATGTTCACTCAGATTTAAAACTTGCTGAAAAAAAAAAATCACAGTAAAAATATTTCAGTTAATACCAGAACATTGATATGCAAGGCTCAGCTAGTTTCTTCAGTTAGGTTTTTGTTGTTGTTGTTGTTTTTTTAATTTAAATGCAATTATTTTTTAACACAAGAACTTTGATTGAGTCCTGGAAAGAACTCCAAATGGCATCTTCAATTTTCTTTACCAAAATCTGGTAACCTTTTCAGGATTGAGAACCTCTCATGCTATCTTCCCCAGTTCCTGGCTAGGCAGTAAAGATGGTGAAAATTAGATGGGATATGCTTTAGAAAGACATTTATTTAAGCCATTATATTTACTCCTGAAGTTGTACAAGACTAACAGTTTTTCAAACCTTTATATTCTTTTTATCAAGCCATCAAAAAAATTCTGCTTATCAAGAAAATACATATCATTAGAATGAGAAACAAAATACAGTTTGGAAAGTCCTAAAAAATAAAAATCTACATAAGGAAAACCCTGAGGGAAGGACATTTCTCTCAAATTATCTTCCAAATTCAAAACGTACACAGGTGAAATTGGAATAAAGTCAGATACAGCTTACAGTAACGTATTCTGATTGTCAAGCAAAAATATTAAGAAAACAGACTCATCAACACACAGAATTAAAAGAATTCAAAAAATTTAGCAAAAAGTATTTAATTATAAAATGTCATTAAATAAAAAAAAGCAATGGCACAAATCACCAGAAAGTTATTGATCATATCCACAGGCTGCTCTTGCAATTAAATGCTAGAAATTTACCACCGTTCTCATTAACAGCATTTTCACTCCTAATTAGAGTGACATCAAGAGCCTCTGAGAATGTAATTTTTCCTGAAGAACTGCTAAAAGTATCATAAACAAAGTTGGCACACCATTCATTTACATCACCTTTTATTTACTACACTCTAACCTCATAAAATATTTAACATTTCTCTTATGTACATTACAGAGGCTTACCTCTTCCCGCGACTTGGTTTATGCATTAAAACCCCTGGGAATAGTCCTTTCAACAGTTTAATAAATGTACTGATTATTTAAAATAAGTACACAAACAAAAGCTTCTTCACATGACTGTTATACCCACATTAACTCGGCCACTCGACTTATTCAGGACGAAAATATTTTTAAAACCCTGCTTTATGAATATATTCTCCAGTCATCACCAGATTGTATTATGACAGTGATAGGACAATGGATAAAGCCAGCTAGGACTGCTCAAATAAGCTTTGCAAGAGTGCAGTATGCATGACGTGATTTGGCTCTTACTCTGTGGGTATTGGTATTTTCAGCTGTTCCACATGGGTGTGTTTTATGTATTTATACTATTTAAGTATTTAATGGCTTGGTGATAATTGGCAGTTTCTGGTGGTTTATTTGCTTGGTCTTGGATATAACTCTGAGCAAATATGTCAGATGAACTGAAAAGATGCAAATCATCACCTATGATACAGAAGCATGGCATTATTTGGATCAAAGACCCAAAGACATGGATACTAGCAATGCGCAGTGCCAAGAACACCGCACAGTCAGGTCTATTTAATACCTGCTGGCTTCATAACTTGACGAACTTTGTATTTGTTAGTTTTTCTAGATTCAAAAGCAAACTACATGGAGGAACGACAGATTTGAAGAGGTAAGGAAGGATATACTTCAGAAAATATGATTTTAGGAGAAAAATGTGGGTAGAAAATAGATTTTCATGTTAAAAAACAACTGTCACATCTGGGTGCATTTTACAGAGTGCATGAAAACAGCCACAAGCTAAGGAAGCCCCTTTCCTACCCAGAAACTTGTTTTCTGCTATTAATAATTAACGTAATTCTGGCAGCAGCACAAATGCGTAAATCTTTAAGGCCTGAGGTGTCACTTTTTCATAGCTGGGTACAGCTGAAGAGTAAGAGTCCTTTTATTTACACTCTCGACCCAGAAAGAATCACTGCAGAAGTCCTTGCCGTGATCTGCGCTGCTGTCGTCTATGACGGCTTGGACTTTATGACCCACTCGGCATTCGGGTTGAGCTGATACAAGTCCTGCATGTAAGTGTCCTCGTGGAGGCAGCGTTCCCCTGGGAAAGAGACGTGCTATCAGTCTCACGCAGTGGGCAGACGGGGGTGACTTTAAACTCAAGCCTAACAGCTTAAATCCGAAATCTTAGATTGCAAAACAATTCTGCCCTTTACTGATTCCCACGGCAATAAATGAAGACTTGGCCAAGGTACTGGAAGAGTCCATTTGATAATCGTTCTCTAAATAAACAGGTTTTGAATTAGGCAGCTGAAAATTCTTTGGGCTTTTTAATGCTTCCTTATATCTCATGCACCTTCAGGAAGAATGACTACAATTGTGAATTCACCTAGGAAAGCACATTCATTCCCAACAAATCTTTACTAATAAATTAACAACTCCAGGTTTCTCCTGGAGTTATGATTTAAATTTCAAGAATGAGCTGGCAGGGCAGCAAACCCCTATAACCCCAGCCACCAGGGAGAACAAAGAGGGAACATGGAAGGTTCGAGGCCAGCCGGAGCAATATAACAAGACCACATCTCTGCAGAGATTCTCACGTTTGCTTAGCTCAGCTTGAACTATTTACTAACGGTTTTAAGTTTCACAAAAAAATTCCACAATACTTCTTTAAATTATTTTCACTCACTATTTTGGATTAAATATGATTTCATTTACTTCATAACAATGTCACCTTTAACCATTTGCAAGAGCCAAGAAAAGATAAAATTTTAAATTTAAAAATATGAATAAGATAAAAATATAAATTTTAATTTTTTAAAAAACTATAAGACCCATGGCAATTAAAGAAGGGGAAAATATAGAATATAGTCAAAATGAATTCCTCTATTTTATTTCCCAAATTACTAATGTGTGCACATTTCTAAAATGTAGGAAACAATCACAATATATAATTCTTGCTTTTACTAAAACCACAGTATCTAGTTATTATATCATAATGAAAATGTTGTCTTAAATTATCTCAACTACCTCCTTTGTTATGCCAGGATAAAAACAAAAGAAGTTTTTAACCATTTCTACCTTGACCACTCTAGAGGTTACTGCTAATCTAGGGGACCTGCCTTTCCTGAGGTGAATGTACTGTACATGGCATTTATACAGTACCAGTTCAAATAGAGTCTGAAGAGAAAGGTCAGACTGTTAAACAAATCCATCTATTGAGTGACTATTTAAAATTCATGCCTAGTTCTTCTACCAAAGATGTAAGTAACCACCATTGGTAATGTCAAGTCAGCACAGGCAATGCAAAGAGAAAAAAAGAAATGGCTTACCAATATTTCCTCCAATTTCATACAAAAAAACTTCCCCTTTCTTCAGGGTCTGGGCAACCCCACTAAAAGGGACAAAACAAACGGATTAGTGCATCCTCAAACAGCCCGCAAGTAAATTGCTTTAACATACAGAGGGAATCCTGGCTGCCAAAGAAAATTCATAACTTAGACACGTTGTAATTATCCACGCATTTGTATTTTTCCATCTGTTAAATGTGCCGAATAGGTAACAAAAATGTCACACCTGTAAATTAAAATAAACAAATGGAATCATGCATCTCAAGGCAAAATAATAAATCACTCTCTAAATTTGTGAAATTAAAAAGAAAAGTGAATGCAACACTTTAAGTGCCAGTGGCTTTATTAATGTGATTATCCACTCTGTACACTGCATCCTTGCATGAGGTGTTTGTCCCGGGGCAGCTGATAATGCCAATGGTGTGTGAGATGAGTGGAAGAAGCCCCCCTCCCCACGTGCTGGCTGTTTTCATGGGAGAGAGACACATGCCTGACAAGGTGGAAGCGGTCTTTATAAAGACTTCCGAGTGGGCCACAATTATACATTTACAGTCCTCAAACAGCAAACGCATCACCTTAAAGAAGTGGCGAATGTTTGAGGAAAAAGATATGTTGACACTGATTTGGGTTTTACCTGGAGGGTGGAGGTATTGAAATTTTGCAGCCTACCCCATAAATATGGAAAAATTCTGGTTTTTGGTAGCAGTCGAAAATTTTTTAAAGAATAAACTCTTTAGAGGACTGGGTTCAAACATAAAGAATGGTAACATCCAGTGGTTTTCAAATCTTTGGGTAAAGGAATTATTTGGGAGGCCTCTGAGAAATTCAGACTGAGAGCTCTAGGTCTTCTAGCAGTTCCAGGGTGCGGTTCAGCACCTGCTCTTAGCAGGCTCTGCCGCAGATGATGATGCATGGAAGGGTCCGTAGACTGCTGAGGACACACTCCGGAACTGAGCAACCGAGGGCCAGCTCGAACCCAAACAGGGTCCAGCAGCTCTCCTCACCGGCCACCGGAGCTCCCCCGGCTGTACCAGTCTCTCAAACCCTACACATCCTTTGCACCCCATATACTCATGTGCAAACGCCTTCACACTCAAGTTCCCCTGCTGCAGTGTCCTCACCAACAATAAGGACAGTTTCCAAACAAGCAGCTGCTTATTTTAGATTGACTAAGGTAATAATTATATTTCACTTACACTATAAAAGGGTGTCTAAGTGGACACTGTACCTATGAGAAACCAAACAATGTAACAAAATCTTCATTGAAAACAATCTATGCAGACACAGTATTGCTTGAGATTGATTCTCAAGCATTTGCATTCTTGTTCCACCTGACAAAAACCTCAACTAGGTTTTTTTGGGGCACATTAATTCATAATTATTGAAAAGGTGTAAAACCTTTATGAAAGACTTTCAACCATTCATGGTGCTTTCAGATGGGACAGTGAAGAAAAGGGGTGAAAGGAAGTAAAGTTCCAGCCACCCCAACACAGACGCAATATAAATGAGAAGCACAAGAACAGGGTAGAAGACCAGAAGTTTAAATAGACATAGCCTGCATGGAGTCCAGATGGACTGTCCCCGGCATCCTAAGCATAAGGAAACGGTCTGTGAATTGAGGGACAGAAGAGGCTTGCTGGGCTTCTTGTAGGTAGAAAAGAGGGGATACAGAAGAAAGGATCCTGCTCCAGGGAGTAGCAAATCCTTAATAAGAGCACAATGTGCAGAAAGCTCAACTATGAAGAGGGCAACTACCACAAAGCTAGCGCTTTCTATGGCAAAGTTGGATATACCGTTACAACTTCAGAGTCACAGCTCACCACAAACTGGGGTGGGGGATAAAGTGAGCACATGGTCCTGAAAATAAATCTTGTGTAAATTAGAGCTATGTCCACCCTGAAGGAACTGCTCGTGTCTAACGTGGGCTCCAGGACCTCATTCTGGGAGGGATGGGACATCATGCCTAAGAAGGAGAATGGCAGAAGTTGGCACCTGCTAAGCCAGGGCAGGAATAGAGAGGAGAGGCACAAGTTCACTGAAGCTGAGCTACGCTTTGGGGAACAAAGATATCTAAGAAATTGCAGCTGCTCCCAGGATTCACTCCTGGCACAGTCAAGTGCCCCACGACTTAATCCTGCAAACTTCTGTGCACTCCCAGATCCTGTGTATCCAGTGTGAAAGGTGATTCAAGACCACAGATTCAGAATTCCCGCTCCCCTGCTCAGGAGAAGTATGTGACCCAGCAGGTCTCAGGGTTCTTACCAGTGGAAGAGGAGGACGAGCACTGTACTTGTGTCTCATCCTTGTGATTGTAAGGTAATTGAACGCAGATTATTCCCAATATTCCCACTTTACTGCCATCTGTTAGTGGGAGAGATACAGCCCTTCTTCCGATTTATAAGCCCTGGGGGAAGGCGCTTTAAAGTTCATGCTGCTTATGGCTCCTTCCAGAGGGTCGTCCATGCATATTCCGTACCTGAGGAACTTGTATTAAAATTGGAGATGCTTTTGAAAAGACCTTGACTGAAGCTTCTCCCATGTCAGAATGAGGAGATTAAGTTCAAAGAAGGACAAGAAACAGACTATTCATAGATAGATGCCCGTGTTCCAGGTAGCTTTTCTTTGTGAAAATTTTGCAGAAATGGGGAATGGCATTAAAATATGATCTCAGCCAAAAATAAGAATTTTCAGGACAAAACTTAAGACCCTGTCCACTTATTAGGACCTGTAACATTCAAGAAAAGATGTACTGGAAAGCGCAGGCAGAAGGATTGGGAGAGCAATGGCCAAGGGCTTTCAAAGATGCCCCATGGGCCCCAAAACAGACGTGATGGTCTGGGGCCCCTGAGGAGGGGGTTCATTCTCCCCTGTGATGCCAGAGTCAAGGTCACTCAATTCTTCATGCTTTCTGTTCTTAAAGTGCAACATTTTTGTATCCATTACATTTCTTAGGAAAAAAAACTGGGTCTTTGTTCTAATCCCACTACATCCTGGCTCATCATTTCCCTAACCACCTACAGACAGGAACTCCCTGCAATCCACATGCTCTGGGGAGATGACAGAGTGGTCCCGTTCACCCAGCCCTTTGCTGTCCCCAGGAAGGAACCCCAGGCTGCTCAAAATACTCAGTTTAAACTCAGGCACCTCCCGAGGAACAAAACTCATCCCAATAGCCTGTTGGGTCTCTTCTTTTCTCCTGGGAAGACAAATTTTTAAAGACTTCACATCTCCTAGAATGAAAAAATAAAGGGAGGGCAGGGAAGAGGAGAGAGCAGGTGAGTTACCCCACAAAATAATTAAAACAAAACAGGCAGCTACCTTTCTTGGCTGAGGAACCTGGCAAGTACATCGCTGGCTTTCAGTTCTTCCGTTAGCTGTATTGCCATGGAAACTTTCGAAAGATGGGGAGCTTGCACGCGGATCACTCCCTGAGGAACGTCAGCCTGCAAAGCAATAATGACACTGGAAGAAAGCTGGCAGCAGCTGGGACGCGGAACTCTGCACAGTGCATTACATGGTAAGTGTGCTTAACTACTATGCATTTTACTTCACTGCATAAAAACCTTAACTACTGTATAATGCAATTTGCTAAATTACATCAAACCTCAACTATCCTCTTAATGGTGGTGGGGGAACTTTATAAGGCCTATGCAGTAATGCTTAATTATTTTTAAAGATGTAAAGAATGACAGCAATAACCATTACTGCCATATTAAGTGCTGATTTCTGAGTATTATCTACTGGAGAGTACTTCTTCACGTAGCAATTTATGAAACTAAATCAGAAAAAAGTCACTCTATAGGCTATTGCTATGTGTGGATTTGAAAGAACTTCCTACATATTCAGATTTTCCCCCAAATTTCTGCCCCTGAGTATCTACCCAGAGGTAAAAGAAAGATTTGATGATATCTGCTCTCCACTTGGTCCGTGGGCTTACACTTCTGACTTTATGCTGACTACTTCTAAGTCCTTTGCTCATGGATGTAAAAAACATTTTATGGATGTGGAGATATCAGTGAAAGAGTTTTTTATCTGTAATATCAAAATATGAGCTATGGCATTTGAAGTATTAGGCTTAATGGATTCCTAAATGGTTCTACTAAAATAAATACTAATTTAGTATTCAAACCATATGTCTTTAGCAGACTTTAGAACAGCATGCACAAATTATGTTTGAAGATAATTCTCTAAATGCTACAAATACCCCATTTAATTCAACCAAAATTTACTAAGTGATTACCAAGTACTAACTAGTGTGTAGGCCCACTTACCTAATAGGTAAGACTCCAGGTCTTTACCATGCAATCTTATTTTTATGCCCACAATATCACTCTTAATGCATGTGGTCTTAAACTGCTTTTGTTTACCATAAAACACACGTACACCACAGATGCCATTAGTTTAGTCTCAAAGTTCAACAAAAATAATACGCCTTAGGAATCAAATGACATAAAGTACGCCCGAAAGGTTTAAAATTAATTCTCAGTAACGTGAGAGAGATCGGGTGGGACTAGCACAGAAAAGCAGTCCTGGAGAGGATACCCGTGGAGCGTGGGCTGCACCCCTCCTCCACATCCAGACCTGAACCCCACTTCATTTCTTAGTGCAGCCTGGAGCCCTGGCTCCACATTGTGACTTCCACCTTGCAGGTCACGCAATCTGGCCTGATTCCTTTGGTCTCTGACCTTGGCCATAGGATACAAGCCTAATTTACCCATGTCTTGATTCGGGAAGATTACCTTCAGGGCTCGCACACTGGAAAACGAGCTGCTTCCTACAGTGGACAAAGAATTTCCTGTGGGAGTGGTGCTACCTTACTCCTTTCAGATCCATTATTCCTCCAGCAGTGTCCCAAAGCTCTGGGCCAATGAACTCCTGGACTGGGGATTGAAAGGGTCTTGCCCTAGTATAAATTTCTGTACAGTTATGGCGGTGGTCTAACATGACGGAAGGCCAGATCGGAAATGCTTACCACTTCCTGCTTCTTCTTCAGCCCTAATTGAAACTCCCTTTCCTGTTTGCACACAGAGAATTCCAATTGGTTCCTCACACATCATCAATATCTGCCCCATGGCCACTTGAATCAGAGGCCATAGAACCCTCTGCCTCTCTGAACCTGGATGAAGGAGACAGCCCAGCTGCCATGGGTTGTGTGCTCATTCCCACGACCTCAACTCAATAAAACTGTTCATTCTGTACTTTTGCTTCTCTATTGCACCAGAATTCTCTAACGTTACGGTGCCGTGACTCAGATGGCAGAGCACTAGCACCGGGAGTCACTCCCAGTACAAGCTCCCTGCCTATGAACCACCTATTTCCTCCGGGACTGTTTACTTGCTGCCGCTAATCCACATGCAACAGCGACCTTCCTCCCTCATCACAGGTGAGCTGCTGACTGGGGTTTTCTGTTTCCCTTCCTAAAATTTGCAAGCTTGCTTCAGTGACTGCGGAGAACGGGTGTTGCATCACACTTTCAAAACAGGTGATGACTTCTCTTGATAGGTGTGATCCGGGGCAGCTTCCACGTTCTTTGAGCTAAAGCTCTTACATCCTGAGGCAAAGTTGTTCTCTCAGCTCACTTATAATTCGGTCATGGGGACCATTTCCTCTTCCCCGAAAAACACACCTCTGAGGTTCCTGGCTCATAACCTCGGTGCTCTTGGCCTCAAGAAGGCTATAAAAACCCAAAAAGCTGATCTTTCATTTATACTTTTGTCATAATGGCAGGAAGTTGGTAGAAGCCCTTCATTTTTAAGTCTTTTTCACTATGAGGAAGTGTCCTTATCTCACTCTGTCTTGTATAATGGCCCAAATACTTCTGGCTCACTCTGCTCCACCAGGAACTCCCCCTCCCTCCCCACCAGACCCCTTAGATGATGCATCTCCTGTCTTTATGGTTCCTCCCTGATATCACCAAGACCAAATCCCACAGCTTTCTCAGCCAGAGGTTTCTGTGTCCCCTGTGCTGTCCTCTTCCCCTTCCTTACCCTGTGTCCTCTAATACTTCCCTTAGTTTCTCTCCCCAGTCTCAGATTTCTCAATCTCCTCCACCTGAGCCATCTATTCCATCAGACGGCTCTTCTTTGTCCCCTACTGGTGTGTTGCCATTTTCCCCACCAGCTCACCATACTTGGTCTTGTGCATTTCAGCCAACTAGCAAGCCACATGGTATTTGATCACCATCTTGTGATCCCATACCACATGGTCTTCAGCAGCCATCTTACTGCAGCTCATGTGGAGGGCAGCCGCCATCTTGTGACCCTCCACTACATGGCAGTGCAACGCACTGGTCTTGCAGCAGGTCACAGGGTAAATGGCAGCTACCTTGCAGTCCCTCATAATGGGACCAGCAGCAGCCATCTAGTTGTGGGTCTCACGGTAATCAGTCGCCATCTTGTGTTTCCCTGTCAAGGTGACAAGCAGCCATTTTATAGTCAGTCACCTAATAATTGCCCACAGATACCTGCTGGGCAGTTAGGGTTCAGTGGCCATCTACACTTCTCACTCCACAGCCTTCTCAGCGTCAGTCCCTATTCCCCCTTCAGGAACAGGCTGGTCCCAAGGGACTAGTTCATATTCATATTCTTTTTCCCCCCTCACTGACCTATCTCAGAGTAAACATAAATTAGGTTCCTTTTCTGCTATGCTTATTGCAAGAGATCTCAATTAATCTACAAGAAGGTTCACACTAGTCTATTTATTATAGTTCAAATTGGCCAAACATATTTTAGTGCACTGATTTTTTTGTCAGTCTACGTGTCTACTGTCTGTTTGTCCAGTCTGTTTATACTGTACAGATCATCTGTCCATGTTTGTCCATTTATCTGCTCTGTAAACAGCTGTTCATTTTTATTTGAGTTCAACCATCTTTTTTCCTCTTCTTTTGCATTTTCAGATCATTTAATCAAGGTTTATTTGGGTTATAGATTTAAAAAAACATGCTTCCACCTAGGTTGCCAGCTGGTCAAAATGATGCTAAAACTGGTTAAATATAATCCTTTGAGATGAGAAGAGACAGGACTTCAGTTGATGAATAAGAAAGTGGCCACCTGGTAACTTTAACCAGCTCTTATTCATTAGTCAGAGGCCCCAATAATCTCCATGGCCTTATGGGAGACACCTCAACTAAAGTTCATATGGCTGAGACAATTCATTGTTGCTGATCTGATGGTATATTCATCCCTTCAAATATAAAATTGGGATTGTTTATGATGACAAATATTTTCTTTCAGATCCAGACATCTGCCTTTTTCCTGTGCTCCAACCAGGAGATCCAAGTCAAACCAACATGAGGTCAGCAGTCAAATAACAATTTTTAAACAAAAAATAACAATTTTTAAACAAAAAATTTATGTAATGTATATATTATACTTAGAAATGCTTAAATATTGAGCAGTCCAAACAATGTCACAAATTTTAGTGCTCAAATGTTAAAACACCCATGGTTAATAGAAAATAGTAGTTCCATTTAATATTCTATGATAAGCTTACTGAATTTACTACATTGTACTGCTATCAATCTTTTCTTCTGGATGTTCAACAACTAAAAGTAAGAAATAATTATAAATTCCTTTTAGATTCCTTTTACTGGGATCCACCAGATCTTTTCCAGAAAAAGTTTATATGATGCATATTGGGGCCATAATTAACTATATTCAACTGGCCTTAAATGATACCACAGCTCAACTCTCACCCTAAATAAAAAGGTAAAATTAATAAAACACGCTATCCTCCAAAATCAGATGACAGTAGATATTCTAACAGCACAAGAGGTACTTACATAACTGTAAAAACTAAATGTGTGTATGACAAATGAATCATATGTCAGTTTCTAAAATTCCCTGGACCTTATCCTCCTTATGGGAAGCCATTACTAAAATTACATTCATAAATATCCCATTGATTCTATTATTTGGCTCCTGCATACTTGATTCTTTGCCTTTGTCTCCTTTAGACTTAAAGCTGTACACCTACCCAAAAATGCCTGCTGTCTACTGAAGGCCATTAGTTAAAACCTTTGCAGAGTATCCCTGACTGCCATTCAACCCTTCAACTCCCTTCAGCCTAAATAAGCCACATTGGTCATTGCCCATTATCCCTCACAGCAGTTTGGGTTACTTCTTCAGAGAAAAAAATGCTACAGGCAGCTAAGTCAGTTAAAAATATTATAGGCAGACAGGACTAAGCTCCTCAAAGTAGCCAGCACAGAGGACCAGATGTCTTATGACCTCAGAGGAGACAGATACCTCCTGCTGTGGGCCAGATCCCAAGACAAAAGGCTAAACTTGGCCCTCAAACCCCACAGGGAGACCTTCTTAATAAGGCTTTTTATGTTTGCAACAACAGAGATAAAAATCAAAAGAAAAATAACAATCTGATCTTTTAGCAGTGACACTTGGAGCTCTGAGACAGGTAAACTGAGACAGGGTGGAGCTGCCTGAGCCCCTCCCGGACCATGCTTCAAGTGTGACAAAAAGGATACTGGTCAAGAGAACGCCCCTCTGCAATCTCAAGGGCCACTGAAGAGTGACTGTCCTGGCCACCAGAGAGCTGTTAAGCCATCCTCTAAATCCCTCACAGGACACCTCATCACCACTGCATCCATTGCTGGCTGACCTACTTGGACTTGCTGCTGAAGACTGACGGGGCTTGGGGCCCACAGCCCCCCATTAAGGTTCCTTCTCAGAGCCCCAAGTCCCACTGGAGGCCTCAGGTAGGACATTCTCTGTACTTGTGGACATAGAGGCCATGTAGAGTGCGCTTCCTGAGTTTTCAAGCTGTTATACTAAGTCATTAGTCTCTATAGTGTGTGTTGGTGTCCAACCTACACAGCCTCTGCAGACAGGGCCCATTCCATGCAGGTTCCAGACACTCTTCTTTACCCATAGCTTCCTAGCACCCCCCTTTTAGGTAGGGATCTTCTTCAAAAGCTTAACTTCCCCTTTACCTTCTCCCTCCCCACAGCTCTAGTCCTCTAAACACCGTCGCAATGGGCAGCAAAGTTATCCCCTCCTCTCCCTTCTTCTCTGGTCAATCCCATAGCTTGGGACACCTTCAACCCCACCCGAGCTAGCCAGGCCATGCCTATTTTAATTAGTCTCAGGAATACTTCAATTTTTCCTTGTGTTCCCCAATATCCTATAGCGCCCAAACATTTACAGGGACTTAAGCCTATAATCAAGCGTCTTTTAGGTGATGGTTTCCTTAAACTTACCCATTCGCCCTACAATACTCCCATTCTCCTGGTACTCAAGCCTAATGGGTCCTATAGTCTGATACAAGACCTTAGGGTAATCAATGATACTGTTACCCCAATTCACCCAATGGTGCCAAACGCTTGTACTATGTTCTCTCATATCCCTCCCTCCACCACTCACTTCTTAGTCCTAGACTTTAAAGATGCCTTTTTTTTTTTTTAACCATCCCTCTACACCCTGATTGTCAGGATTCCTTTGTGTTTATGTAGACTGACCCAGACACCCTTAGGTCTCAACAACTTACACCTGCCATCTCTATGGTATAACCTCTCCTCAGGGACACATACCACCCCCTTCCTTTCCTATTCATCAACTTTGCAGACACATCCCTGTGGTCAGGACTAACAGGTAGATTTTACACTCATGCACTGCCACAAAACTCTCAAATATCTTCTCACCTTTGTTTGTACTTTTTCAAGATAGATAGAATCCCTTCACATAACCAGGGAGACTGCTGATATAGTTACTAAAGTCCCGTTATAAAAAAATCATTCCAAGGTTTGGTCTACCTCAGAGTATCCAGTCAGATAATGGTCCAGCCTTTATTCCTCAGATGTCTCAACAGGACTACAACTAAAATGCAGTGGCCCCTACCTGGTCTTCCTCAGAACTTCAATGGCGGTCAAGGTCGCTGGACTGCCGTCCTGTTTCCACATCACTCAAGGTAAGTGGTGCCCTCCTAACCCTAACTCCCCTGACTCTAAACATCCTGAGTGGTCATCTCATCTCCTATCTCCCGTCTCCATCTCACCAAGGCCCCACAGCCACAATTTTCAGGCTAGGTCATGTTTTGTTATCCTATTTGGTTCCTGATCCCTTACCTTCTATTAGTTAATTTTTTCACTATAACTATCTTGGTTCCTGCTGCGCTCAGCTGTTTAGCTAAACATGAGACTCCCGTGGGTCCAAGATCTCGTGTCACTTATAGTGACACAGTCACGGCCCTCCCACCCCTACTCTATAATTTCCCAACCATGACTCAACTGTCAGGCCTTGTATTTCTCAAGTTTCTTATTCTTTCCAGCTCAACTCCTAGACCAAAGATAAGTCCTACCTACACTTTTTAACTTTTATCTTTTCAGATGGGGGAATAAGTACCTCAATTACCTCTCATAACTTCACCCCCGGTTATGATAGCACCAAATAGTCTTCCACATCAGGTTTTGTCTGACGAAAGTAACAGTAACTACATTTCCCCCATAATTACCTCCTCCCGAACTCCAGGACATCCAAGAGGCAGCTAAACCTACGTCGGCAGTTAAGGTGACTAGAATGTTAGCTTTGCTATGTAGCGGCTCCACAATAAATGAGTTACAAAATCAAAATGACCCAGAAGATAATATATGACAGGCAGATCAGGGGTATGACAACTTGTGTGCTCCTGGCCTTGTTTTCCACTCCTTTTGGTGTATTAAAAAACAAACCAGCCAAATGCGCTATGTACACATGCTAAATATGTCCACTTCTGTCCTGGATGTCTGTCACCTCACTGTGTTTGAAAGCCTAACTCCAATCCCACGGGACCTTCCCTTTCAGGCTGAAAGCACTGGCTTCCCCTCACTGAGAACGGAGACCCCAACGTGTTATTCCCGCGTTCTGGCTTCACGCGCTCATGCAGGTCTTCTGTAGCTGCACCTCAGCCGCAACTGATTAAATGAGTCCCTCGACCCCAGCTTCCCCTCACGGAAATAGGTTAATGACAGTAAAAACTTCTCTAGAATAAAAGAAAGGACAGCCAGGCGTGGCGGCACACTCCTGTCATCCCAGCACTCGGGAGGCGGAGGCAGGCGGATGGGTGCAAGTTTGAGATCAGCCTGGGCTCAAAGTGAGCTCAAGGCCAGCACCAACAGCCCTGTCTCAAAAAGATAAATAAATGAAAATAAAAATAATGGATACCAACGTGCATTTCCTTATTAACAAGAGCAAATGTCTTTACATATAACATATACAAGACGCAAAGTGCCATGGAGTTCCCCCCAGTCCAGAGGAAACGAAAAGAACCAGAGATGCAGCATTTTCTCCTGCAGGAAGGCACCTGTGGGAGACGCAGCCCCTCCTCCCACCTGAAGGTTCTCCGGAATCCGAGGGCCTCTTCTGACGTGATCACAGCCTGCTCTCTAACCTAGCTCAGGGACACGACCCTGTGGGGTGTAGCCGGCTCCCTCATAAAACACAACACAGAGCTCACTGTGCTGCCAGGGCTGCGGGGAGAGCACCACCGCTGACGCACAAATCCAGACAGCGGGCTGGGGTGCAGCTCAATGGGATAGTATGGGCTCACATGTGTGGGGTGAATCCCTAGTGGCACCACGGAAGAAGAAAAAAAAGCTGACTCTTTGTGACAGGAGTTTAAAAAGAGTCCAGGCACCAGCTTCTGCAGGCAGAGCAAAGGTCTCCTGGAAATATGTTATGTTAAGGAACTCACATCATGGGGCCCAGGAGCGTGCTTTGGCCAACAGACACCGGCGTGGGCATTCTCCCACGGCTACCTTGTGGTGTGGGTTAGAGTATTTTCCACATTCCTTTCCTTCAGTGAGCAGATGATGAGGCTAGGCTGGTTCATATTCCCCGAACTACTAAAAATGTTGACACATTTCGCAAGAGTGTACACCAGTGCCATTGGAAAATCACCCACTGGGCCGACAATGCATATGGCGCCTGTCTACCTCGACTGTTCACATTTCATGGTAAGCAGAGAACTGTATGCAAACAGAATGGGTGGGTGGGTGTCTACAAGATAGAAACAAGTCACGGTTTAATGTATCCCATCCAAATTTTCCCAACAACATAGAGATTGAGCACCTTAGCCAATGTGACTATACAGTACCTTTACACCTCTGGAGAAGAAAGCAGTTTAGTTAGGTGTTATAAAGGTAAAAGAGGAGTTTAAAAGTCATTTCTGAAGCTGTTTCTCCACTGAATATTTTGACAAAGCAATCAAAATGACAGTCACATAAAAGTGGTAATAAATGCCAAAACTCTCATCTAAATGATGCATGACAACTACCACCAAGCCCCAGAAGCAGGCTGCATCAGGTGTGAACACTGTTAGTACCCCAATTACCCAGAGATGCCAGCTTTGAGAAGACACAGTATGTCTGATCATTAGGCCAAACAGTCCGTTCTTGTGCCGTAATACGTAGCTGAATCTGTGCAAAGCATCATCTTTGCGACCTCCTGATTGCATGTTTTCTGACTTGACAGCTGTTCCTTTTGGGGGGACAGGGTGGTACACTCAGGAGCTCAGGCTATATGGTTTATAGCAGGACTGGGAAACTAAGACATTCTCCATTAAGGATTAGTCACCAAAGATTTTACAACTTAAAAAATGTTAATTTCTCTTAAAATCATCCGTTGCAATTCTAATACGTTTTTTATACTGAACTAGGATGTATTTCCTGAAACATACTTCTCAAAATTTCTCATATTTGCTTAAACAATGATTTTAGTTTATTTTAGTATGTCACATTAGGTGTAGTATTGCTCATATTTTTGTCCTCCAAAAGTGTAATGGCAGACCTTTGGAAGAGACATTAATTTCTGCTTTTTCATTAAAGCCTGATTTAAATGTAAAGCTGACATTTTTAATGCCTCAGGAAACCTTTAATCTTTAAAAGGGCAAATTGGAAATGCAGCTTTCTCAAAAAGGCAGCCCAAGATAATGCTTTAGGAAATGAAAGGAGAGGATATTTTAGTAAGGTATCTTAAACTAAAACAGCACCACCACCCCAATACGATGGGACAATGCTAACACCAGGGGACAGTGACAGGGAAGGGTGACAGCCTTGTGCCAGCACTCTGATTGCCACTGGACCTTGGCAATCCAAAGACCTTAAACTTTTACCCAGCCCACAGATTCAAAGCACTTAAAAGGCAGCCCTTAAATAACTTCTATAGTTAATAAGCGTTTAATTTCCAGTGAAACAAGACCATGTTTTTCCTCGTTTAATATGGTTTTTTGGTGTGTGTATGCACTATTAAAAATTGGGGGGTGTCATAAAAAGAAATAAGATTTAGTGCTTGACACTGTAATTGGAGTTTCCATATGGGTTCCCAAGTTAAACCAGAGGCTGTTCACAGACGTAAGGCTGACTCTCAGAATAGCTTCTGTGACGATACCGAGGAAGAAGAGCTGCTAAACGAAACCAGAGACAGGATTCTGGGTAGAGTCGTGATTATGGGCCCATGAACCTCCACCCAGAACACCACGATCTACACCCACTGCAGCCAGGTAGCGACACATTTCTTGCCCCAAAACTTAAAATGTTACGAGATCATTCTGGAATTTTAAGTCACACAAACTCGCTCAAAGTCCTTGAGGTCCCCCACTGTTAAACATGGGACACAAGTTCATCTGGAGTTGGCACTAAAATTAACTACATGATGAGAACTTGTGTTTGGGCCTAGTGCGGTCAGAACACTCAACAGCCCTGACATCCTGATGAGAAAGACATACACTCCGACACAACTGGGAGACACAAGGGGATGTCTGCGATTCCTCTAACAATACAAAAAGGAAAAAAAGATGTAGGGAACAGGATGACACTAGATCGGAAAAATGTGCTTGTGGGTGATGTTGGGGTTCCTATACTATTTCTACCTCTGTGTGTGAGAAAAATCCACAGTATAATTCAACACGTATGTGCAAATTGGGGGAGAAGAGAATTACTTTTACAGTTTTACGTAACACACAGGCCTAAGTCCTGGCAAGGAAGTTTGATTCAGTGGGTCCAAATCCTGGTCTGGAAATGGCTGCTTTCGCTTTTAAATAATATCAGAGAGGTTTCTATTGCAAAACTTTGGTTAACCATCATTGCTGCCATCCTACCTCATCGTTTTATAAAAATAAAAAGTTACAGCCCAGAGAGATAAAATGACTGTTGTACACACCAGGGACCATGTTGGCCTTACACCTCCAGGGGGGTGACCTGTGGTGTATGAGCAGTTTGGACATGGCTGGATCTGTGTAAACCAAATGAGTTCAAGGTTATCAGGAAAAAAAAGGTTATTTTTAATGGTGTACAAGTTTACTTTTCCCAATTTTTTCTTCCTGGTATAAGTAAAAAGACTTATTAATATTTAAGAATATCTATATTTGTGCCAAACAATTAATATGCTACAGTCGTTAACATTTGTCTTATTAGGTAAATTGAGTGTGTCTTACAACCTGGCTCAAGCTATTAATTTACCTAGTCAAGCATACATTAATAATACGAGTGCCCAATTAGGGGCAGTTAGCTTTAATAGCATACAAAGTGGTTCTAAAACTATCACCTGGACAAAGTCTCCTATCTATAATCCCTGCCTCTCCCTCTCCAGTCCCTGACAACTCGACTTCTTCCTCTGTCAACAGTCACTCCCGTGCTTTGGAAACGGTCACCAAGGACCATCAAGCACAAGCCCCGTAGACTTTTACTCAGTGTCAACTCCAGTTCTTTGCAGCTGAGCATTAACTCAGCCTTTTGTTTTATTCTGGTCTGGTTTTTGGCTTATTTTGCTCTTTCTGCCTGGTCTTCCAAGACAATATACCCATTCCTTTTCTTTTCCTTCTTCGTGTGTCTTCGCCTATTTAACCGGCACTTTTACTTCCCTGTGCAATGGCCCAGTACCATGGCGGACCCAAGACCTTCGCCTTCTTACTTTTGTACTCTGCTCACCCATGTTCTGCAATATGAGACACCACGGTTCAGCTCCAGCCCCCAGGCTGGTCCCAAAGGCACATCCCAGCCCAGGGTGACAAAAGCTGACCTGTATCCCCCGTCTGTTCCTTTTGCTTGATCCTTTACCTTGGTGATGAAATCACCTCAGCAAACTTCAGTAAGTCATCCTATTCCCCCCTCTCCCACACTCCTCACCACCAATCCTGCCCCATCGTGAGAGTCTCACGGGCTCATAATCTAAAGTTTTCATCACCAATTGGGCTTCGGTTCCTGCTCGGGACTATTTTAAAATCTCTCTACAAAACATTTTAGAACAGCAGTAAATCGCTTCATTCTGTGACCATCATAAGCACAGGGTTTTAGTATACACACTTCTAAAGGATTTGTGTGTGTGTGTGTGTGTGTGTGTGTGCGTGCACGTTGTTCTTTGTTTTGGTTTGTAATCTAAAGGAAAATGGAACTGAATCCATGGATTTAAAGTCACACAGATTTGGTGTGGCATTCCAGGCTGCATCATTGCCTACACAGATAGTCAATCTTCACTTTGCTCTTATGGAAAATAATGTGAACATACACTCCACCTAGTCTCCCGTGAATACTAAATGAGATGTTCTTTATAAAATGTTTAGAGTCATGTCATGCTGACCTGTGGCAAGCATTTAAGATCATCATTATCATCCTTCATAAATACAGCAGGGTATTATTCATTGATTTCTAAATTTTTTTCACACAATTACATAGCTATTTTCAGAAGAAGTGAACTTGTATGTTCTTGCGTTTCATGGTGTGCATATACGTGGCATATTTAGCTAGCACCTGTATTCTTTTGGCATACAGCTCACTCGAGTCAGCATAGAGAACACGGCAATCGAAGTCCCATGAAGAGCATGGCACCCAGGCATTTGCGACACATCCGTGGGTGCGTTCTGAAGGGACTCCACCAAGGCGCACGCTCCCATCCAAGATGGGGTTACTCAACGATTCCTCAGCTCTTCCTCCGCCTGTCACCATGGTGACTGCTCTAAAGTGCAACTGTGCTGGTGGCCTCCCGACCTCTCGGAAATTTTGCATCACATGCAGAACGGGAGCCTGGCACCCCGTGAGCCTGGTTTGTCACTGTCCCTGCCTTCCTCCACCTCTCCAGCCATCGGCGTGGCCCGGCTTTCCCTCCAAGCATCCCCCCTTAGTTGTATAACGGGCATCTCACACTCAACAGACCCCAGACTGCAACCATGACCTTCCCTGTTCAATTCCAAGTCCAATCTGCCAATTCCTCAAGCCTCTGGGTCCTTTTGGACTTTTTCTCTTACAATTCATATCATTTTCAGCAAGAAATCCCAATGGTTCTAACCATTCTAGAAAAATATCCAGAATCCGATCACTTCTCCACTCCAGCTGACACGCTGGTCTGAGCCACCATCGTCTCCAGCTCGGTGGTAAGAGCTTCCTGAGTAGTTCCCTAGTTCTTCTACCTCTGTGTGCCTACAGCTGATTTGAAAGCTGACAGCTCACAGCATCATTTTTAAATGCATCATATGTTTGCCGGCCTTTGCTCAAAACCCTGCAATGACCCCCAGGCACCATGGTGAATCCCGACTTCTCAGGATGGTCTCCACAGCCCTGTGTGGCTCTTTCCCCTTGCTGCTCTGTCCCTCTTGCGGGTTTCACTCCAGCCCACGCACTCCTTATTAGGGCTCCAGTACCCCAAACAATTTCCTGCCCAGAGGCTTTTACAAGATTCTTCCCTCAGCCAGGAATGAGCTTCCAGATAGGAAGGCAGCTGGACTCTGTCCTCCTCCATTCTTTGCTCACAGGGGTAATGTCCAGACCGCCCAAATCGACACCACTAGTGCATGCACTACAAATTCTTTACTAGTTGTACTTTTTTAGAGCACTGACCACATACGAGCACACTATCTAATTTCCTCATTATATGTAAACGTAAAGACGGTAAACTCCACGGGAGTTACACTGATCCTTCTGTGTGTTGTTCAGTGTCATCCTTCAAGTGCCCAAGAGCAAACACCGCCTGGCACACAGTAGACTCACACCGAGTCACAGCCAGGAATAATAGAACACCGCAGAGCGGGCCTTGCCCGGTTTTAGGCTTCATGTTCCGGTGATTGGAAGAGAGAAGCAAAAAAGCAAAGCAAGAAGTTAGAGTGGGGAGCGGGGCCCCACGTGGCACCCACAAGGACCAGGGCCCACTCAGAGCTGAGCCACTGCAAACCTCTGCTGCCAGGGGACTGTGGATGCCACTGCCACTGTTCGCCAAGATGGCAAACTGTGCTTTCACATTCAACCATGTAGTTTTAAGATTCTGGCAAGTGATGGAAACTGATAAAAAATACTTCTGACTACCCTACGTAGTGACCACACACCGACAGTCGATTTCTCTTGTGTACTTGTTCTCTGTGACGTTTTCGTGTGAATACTCTGCTCTTTAATAAAATGATGCCAAACTAGAATAAACTCGAGGAACTGATAAAAATGACTCAAGGCAAAGGCAAAGGCAAAGGCAAACAGGTTCCCGCATGGGCTGGGATGCACCGCAGGCCCCGTCTCCTCTCCCAGGGATGCAGGATAACTGTGTCTCAGCTGGACGTCCAGGCAAGGGTCCCCGAAGCTCCTGCTCACGACCCACCACAAGCTGGGCTCAGGCTTCACTGCACACCTCCTGCAACCCCAGCCACACCCTGAGGGCGGCACACCGACCTCTGGCCTCACCCACGGCATCCCCAACCCCGGCTGGGGGCCTGGCGTGCAGGAGACAGCAGCACCTCGTTCAGTGAAGAACTGAACTGCACAGACACGAGAACCAAAACTCAGCGGTGAAGTTACAGTATGTATGTGCAAAACGCCCAACATTTAAACGGAAGGCCCAATAATACAGCTTTTAAACAGAGCAGAGATCATTCTCAGACCTGACCGTGTCTAGTTAGCTCAAAGCACAAACTAAAGAAATCCAATAATGGTGCTTTCCCGTCAGACAAGAATTACTTCGCTATTCATCTCTAAAAAGTAACTTTTTAATTTCTGCTAAGAATTTATTATTTTAAAAAATCATACAAGTATTTAAGTAGATTCTGAGCCTCAGGCTACCAGGTATTACTGACTTAGAGAAAGACAGGACTATGAAATCACAGGTTTTAAGACTAGACAGGACTACAAAACAAAAGAAAACCCTATATTTACAGCGCTGTTACACTACACGACACTCCTTTGGAGCCTTATGATAATATCAAGTTCTTTCTCAAAAAATATAAACATTATTCACAATTGCCCTTCATTAAAATTCATGTTTTTATTAAATATTTGCAATTCCAAGAAAGCATCATTTTTTAAGAGATCTATAAATTCATTTAGGGAGAAAACAGTTTTTGTAGAATTACTGGGTCCCTAACCAGGCCAAAGCAGAAAAACGAGACAAAGGCTGAAAATTGCAATTTCATGTTTTTCCACTAGATGGCAGTATGCAACTGAACAACCTCGATTGTGTCTGCGAGGGGTGTATTCACTTGCTAGAACAATAGAAGCCCTTTCATTTTGTGATCTTCCCTAAGCACTTTGCTCACTCAGTCCACAAACATCTTTTGGTGTATTATTTCACTTTGGTAAACCCGGGTTCTTAATATATGCCTAGAGTAGTTTCTAAGTACTCATAATTGGACAGTTGATTTTGAAATATCTTAATTTCCTGCTCTACAACATTAATCCCCCAAATTCTTTGGATCACATGGAAAACCTTCAAATATCCACTGAATCCCAGGAATGATCCTACGCCCAACGCAAACGTCAGCTGGCTCAACCTTGCTGAGTTCTCTCTCCCCATATTACAGATTAAAAAAAGACAGAGTGAAAAAACAGCGGTGTGAAGGACTGACTAATCCTTTTTTCCTGTCACTGGGACACAGTACCTTTGTGTTCAGTCTTGTTTTATCTTCCTTTGTTCCCATTAACAAACCCCACGCTGAGTCACCGACACCTAACCACCTGTCAATACCATCCCTCCCAGACCTAAAGCACAGCTATTGTTCCTGAAGCCTTTATTGGAGACATAGCACCCAGCCTTAGGAAGTGGGAGAAAGTCATTATGGAAACAGCACCAAAATCAGAGTAAACATAGATCTTGCAGATTCTCTTACGTCATTGGTACTCTTATCTTGCTTTTCATATTTTTCTCGGTCATAAGCCATTTTTTTCAGCAGTTTCTTCATAGGCTTTTTATCCTTCTTATGGCTTTCCGTGTTCTGCTTCCTCACTTGGTTAACAATAAATTTGGGAATCTGCCGAGAAAAGAAATGAAGTTGGGGAAGGGCAAGGCATGGCTTTAAACGAGCGGGAGTAATTACTTCTGAAATGGTGAGAGAAGAAGGCTGTATTTGATAGGATGGTGCCATTTGGCAAACACGATTCATGAACTCCACAAGGCGTGTGGAGTGCGCACAAGATGTAATTTGCCGCCCGACTTGTAGACCTGCAAGTGCAGCTCAGAAAAGCTCCAGGAGCTCAAGAAGCTTCTGTGCCACAGCTGCCAAGGCTGGAGACTGCACGACCGGACTGTCCAGGGCACCACTTGGGCAGTCTGTCCCCTTGGAGCCACCTCCCTACAGCTCCTATAGCGGCTTATGCCCCCTTCTGAGCACCAGCCAGGCTCTGTCCTCAGAGAAAGGAAAACTCACCTCCAGTGAACAAGAGCCCCCCGCTAGCTACGTAGTGCAACCCAGGAAGGGTCCACTCTCAGAAATCCCATTAACAACAACAAATATTTTAAGTTACCAAGAGTGTAAATTAAATCGTGTGTGCACATTACAAATTATTATTAAGATGTTAATGTTTAAAACATTTGAAGTCACCTATACATCAGATGCCTTTTATGGCACATAAAATTTTTAGGAAAAAATAAAAAATTTAGAATTTAGAGATCATCACTTTGTCTTAATATCTTGAGATTCTGCAAATAAGAGACTGAATATTTGACATTGTAATTTTACTTGGCATTTTATTAGTTCATCTTTCTAAATGCCTATAAAAGGCCTCTCTCACACAAATTATAAATTTTACTGGAAAATGAGACCTTAATCAACTAAACCTCTCATATACCATGATGTTCTGATTATCTGTCAAAACTCAAGCTCAGCATGAGAGTAGAAATAGACTTTCTCTGCATTGTCTGGACTTTCTCTGCAATGAGGGCACAAAATGTATGTCAAGTAACAGGTCAATGAAGAACAGTGTGACAGGGCTGAGGCCAAGATGGCACGAGCTTTCAAAAACACAACAGGTCTCAGGCACGGTGGTGCACACCTGTAATATCAACACTGGGGAGGCTGAGGCAGGAGGATCACGACAAGTTCAAGACCGGCCTGGGATATATAGTGAGTTTAAGGTCAGCCTGAGCTACGCAGCAAGACCCTGTCTCAAAAAGTAAACAAAAGAAAAATAAATCAAATCATAAGACAATAGGCATGAACACTGACTAAAAGAGAAATGCTAAGAAACAAAAAAAACTTCATACAAGGGACATTGTCTTGACTTGAATTTGTGATTTTAAAATAGAAATTAAAAAGGCCCACCTTACCTATACAAATCAAGTCTTTAATATTTGCTGCATTCATAAATTATACATGTACTTTAAAAAGGTGACACTATTTTTAAACCATTAAGTACATTGTTTTGAATATCAGCTCTATAAAAGTATGCTCGCAACCGCTATGATTATGCTAGAAAATTATAGGGTAATGATATGACCTTGAATGTAACTTAGATGTAGATATATATAAATATACTTACTGTCCATAGAAGTTTCTGATACTTAATCAATAAGAGCATGATACTGGCTGTCCCAGCTGCCATTACGAATTCTCGCTGCTCACTGGACTTCAAACCCAGTGCGTGACACATGAAGAGATTTGGGGCCATGACCATTGCTACATTCATGACGGTCATTTTATTTTTCTCTTTATTATCTATAACTCTTTGGAGAAATTCAAGCAGGGCCTGAAAAAGAAAATGACTCTGAGATTGGTGTCAGATACAGAGACGTGAGATTAAAGTGCTGTAGCCTTCAGGATGTTTATGTCACCTAAAAAAATTAACTTGTGTGTCACTCTGTTGGCCAGCCGACTGTGTCTCTGTGCTGGTGATGTAGCCTGAGATACAGGGCCACGAGGGAGCGATGGACCCTCTGACCCTGGAGGCATCGAGAGGAGAAAGGGCTGGCATCTCCACCAACGGAAGTCACGACGCTCTGTGTGTTTATAAAATAACATACAAACATTTACTTCTTTGTGGAAGTTCTATGCTTCTCTACAGATTAAAAATAAAAAGAATGTCCTTACAGGGGCTCATTCTACCTCAGTTTCCTTGTTTTAGGATCTCAGTAGCTGGCTGGCAGGGAACCTAAAAAGAAGGAAGATTGTGATGGGGAGGGAGGGACAAGAGAACAGATCAAAGATGAGACAGGAATGAATAAAGGAATGGGCGCGCAGGGACTTCTCACCAGAACGTGCCAATCATGCTCAGCCTCGCGCTGCCCACCGTCTGCCTCTGCTGCAGAAGCCCGTGCCCCAGAGGTCGCCCACCCTAAGGCGCTCAGGTTCTTGTTTCACATGCTTATGTTCGTCCGGAACTCAGCGTAGGTATTTAATGTGCTCTCGGGGTGAAGCCGGACTTTCCACACATCCTAAGGTCACCTCGCTCAACAACAGAGCTTCCTCTAAGTACCCACAGGTTGATCTTTAATCAAATTTAGCAGCTAAGTAGACCTCGGAAATTTAAAACCAACACAGAACTTTAATATCTAACAATAAGATTTATGTGCCTAATTTCTGACAGCGAGCTCAGGAAGTGAAACTGTAACCCGAGCACGGTGTGATACAGGGACTGCAAGTTCTCCACTGAAGACAAAAGATTAATTGAAGTTTGGGAAAAAATTATTTAATTTTGTTCCAAAGAGACCAGAATAATTGTTCAGGGAATAGTGCATCATTTTCTTTATGAGCATAAATGACAGAGATGAAGTAATTATTTTAATTCTGGTGTATTCAAAATACTACTGCCAGCCCGGGATAGAGTTCAGCAGCACAGCGCCTGCCCGGCAAGCCTCGAGGTCCTGAGTTCAATTCCTGGTGCCAAATAATAAATACTACCTCCAGAATCATAGGGATGGAGGAAGAAGCTGTGGGAAGGACGAGGAGAAGAAAAAAGGAGAAGGAAAGAGAAAATACAGCGAGTTCAAGGCCAGCCTCAACTCCACAGAGAGACTCTGTCTGAAAACAAACAAGGAAAGAGTTTCCTTTACGATGAGCCTGTGTTAGGGGACCCAACTCCTAAATTGAAGTCAACAGGGTTACTCGTGGAAGTGGGCCTGATCACTGGTCCACCTTTGCCTGATTCAAGGCAAAAATGGTGCTGGCTCAGCACTGCACTTGCTTAGGGCACTGCTCAGAGCAGAATACAGCGTTCAACCAGCAGCACCTTCTCCCTGAGATCTGCCATGGAAATACTCTACGTCAGCCAGGCCTAACTCCTCCGTGATCCTGACCTGGCAGAGGAGGCACTGGGGAGAGGGAGGGTGGCTTTGCATTGGGCCTCCTGAGATCACACTGCCATGAAATTTCCCTTCTCATTTACAAAGCTAAATGGAAGCCAGGTAGCAGTGCACTCCTGCAATCTCAGCACTCAGGAGGCTGAGGCAGGGGGATCACCATAAGGTCAGCCCGGAATCTATAAGTTCAAAGTCAGCCTGAACTACATAGTGAGATGGTGTCTCAAAAACCAAAACCAAAAAAAGCTAAATTTACAGCTTATAAATTTATGGCTCATGGTGTACTGTTACCATCCTTTACAGTTAGAATTCTTGTTTGAAACCTTCTTCAAAGTCAGCTAATTAAGTCATTTAAGCCTTGTAAATAAGAACTTCTTTTCATTTCCTGGTTTTTGATCTTCCCAAAAGTTAATTAATTATAAGATTGCAAATTAAAAGCAGCCCTAAATGTTTAAAAATTATGTTCTTAAAATTGTTCAAAGACTGTGCTTAAGAATTTGAAGGTGAAGTCCAGAGAAGAACTTGGGTAGCTTTGCCCAAATTCATTAGAAACCACACTGCGAGGAGGATTTCTGCCTGCAGCTCCCGGAAACCACTGGAATGCAGGGATGGTTTAACACACGCCTTTCACTTCCTGCATGCACTACACTGCTCATCCACAGTGCTGTTACGCAAACAGGGACCTTTACATGAGGGAACAGAGCTCCTCCCTCTTTGCAAGGATGGCTGCACAGCTGGCTCCCCCAGTCCCCGGCTGATTGAGGCCACAATCTATGCACCCCACATGCAGTGCTGCTCATGTATCTGAAGGTTCCGTCCCTACAGCCGGCCTCTGCCTCAGACGCTGGCCCACCACCACATACATGTGCCGGTGAAATGGGGGGCACTTGAGAGCTTCTCCCTGTCTGCCTTCAGCAATCACAAGAGCTGTTTGATCCAGAAAAGTTAAGTATGATACTCATTCTGTGGGCGCCGAGGAGCGATTGCTTATGCAGCTAGAGGTCAACGCATTTTCGAGTCACAGGAAAACATTTCCGGGATTTACAAATGTGTCAAGAGATAGCCTGACATGAGATTTCCTTTTGTGATAGAAATGTAGTGGGTAAAGAAGGGTCCTGCCTATTAAAAATAATATTTAAGGGAGTGTCGAAGCATCAGTGAATATTCATTTATATATTGTTTTCATGTTAATAAATAAACCTTGTATAATAACTCTATTAGCTTAGGCCATTAAGACAAATCACTATGGGACGATTCACACTGATTATTAACAGCTTCTGATAATATTTATAATAAATGGTATTAAATCACAGAACTCTTAGAACAAATCATTTCAAAGTCAAATAAATTGGAAACTTAAGCCCTTAAAGAAATAGAATTCCTTTGAATTGGTTTACCTTTAGGCTCACACACACAGGAAGCAACCATTAAGACCACCTCACACTCCATCATTTGGAACTACAAGTATAGCATCTTTAGACAACCAGTTTCGTGACCCCTAGGATTTTTAAGCATTTATTTCCCCCTTCTTAACATGTCATGAAATAAAATTTGGAAAATCTAGAAAAAAGACAAAAAGTAAGCATCTATATTTCTATCAACCACCGAACCGGAACAACCTGCTTTGGTAGAACAAATGTTACAGTGAAAATTCAAAAACAAAACATAATCACAAGCTACAAAATACATTGTTAAAAGAGGTCCCTTACCATCTGTCCTGAAAATAGGGCCCCTCGTTTTAGACTTACTAACATTCCCAGTGTAGACACCCAGTTGTTTTGCCATAAATGAGGGACAATTACCCTGCGGGCGCTCAGGGTGCTGAATACAAACCCAGGCAGCTGACCTTCAGCGTGTCTCTGTTTGCGTCAGGTAGCAGGATGACAAGGAGGTTCAAGGCCTGCAGCTGTTGCTTCTTGGTTGGAAGATCTGCAGACAGAGGACACGGAGCTGAGCTCTTAAGGAACATTTCCCTGCACTTTTTCTTTTCTTTTTTTTTGCATTTTCCAAGAAAAAGTTATTTGGCATAAACACCGCAGCGAGACGTGAGACACAAAAGACTGAGCAGTGCGCGCTGGCGGAGGGCGGGTGTCTGGCGATTGGGGGACCAGCTGCTCCCACTTCCGTCTCTCCGATGCTCACTTCCAACTGGGATGGGATGACGAGCGGCCGTCTGTTTGCAGACACACACGGCGCTCTGGAAATCACTGTCACTTCTGCGTCATGATCACTCCCCGGTGAAAAGGCATAGGAGATCGGACCTTCCACGAGAGATAGCAGGGTGCAATTTAAACCGTGCAGTGTGTTTCCTTTCATGGGGAGTAAACAGATTCCGAAAAAGTGTATGAATTCCCACAGCCATGTGTACACGGCCTGGGATACAGGAGGTGACCCACACCCGCCGTGGAAAGAATCAGAAAACCAAGCAGCCACTAAGCAGTCTGCGATGTGCATTACCATGCCCGCCACTGCTGTCTCCGGTCATCCCTGTCCTATTCTAGGAAACCCTGGGGTGGCTAAGATCCTGTCAACATGACTGTCAGAAATAGATTTAGTCTTTTAACCCATAACTTGGAAATGTAGGCAAAATAACAACATCATCAAAATTTTTTAATCTGAAGGTTTTGGTCTGTTAAATGAATCTGTTAAGAAAAAAACAAAATTTAACAGCAGATTTCATGTCTTCCTTAGAAATCTTGAAGAAACGACACAAGATGACCCATAACTTCATCTCAATACGGCTTTCAGATGAGCTCACAGCAGATCTGACCGGCAAGGTCGTTAGTGAGGAAGTCCCTCCTTCACTGTAAAAATGGTCCAGTTTGGAGGCGAAAGATATGGTTATCTAAAAGGGGAGGACTGTTTTCTCTTTTGCTGACATCTACAAATAAGATGAGTAATTGTGCCAGGACATCGACCTTCTGAGATCTCTAGGTCCCCTTGACAAGGGATAAAGATGACTACAGACACCAGTCTGGTGCCCGCCCGAGAACAAAAAACGCCACCATGCGCACAGCGTGCGGCTGCCCACTGAGACAGCAGCGTGCCCTGTCCCGGGCCCCCTAACAGGACAGCACTGAGGTTTTCAGGAAACGCTCCCAGACTCTCCCACGACTCCCTGCGCTTTCCCTGATAACGGCTAATCCCCAGCTTCCCCGGTCAGGGTTGCTTCGAATGCTTGGCTAGAAAACTCTATCAGAGACCTTGTGTGACTCACTCCACTGTGAGAGCAACGTGACGTCTCCACTTTTAACTCCAAGCTATACCGCACTGCTTACCGGCCTCGCCACGAACCTTCCGCAAGGAGAACATTCCGTTATCTATTTACTTGGATACGTAGATTTATGAAAGAACGGGGGGCCAACACGTGGCATTTGAGCGCCAGTCACGGTATCTATCCAAATCCATCTGGCTGTGTGCCTCAGGTTGCCAAGTGTCACGCAATTAATAAGCATGGCACCGGTGCAAGGCCTGCGCCGAAGTGCGGGGGCACTTACTCTGCACAGCCTGGAAGGCTTTGAGGTACTCCACGCCGAGCAGCGGCTGGGGCAGCTCCCTGAGGAAGAGCTTCAGCAGGCTGGCTGCGTCGTGCTGTTTGACGTTTTCCCAATTAAAAGTCCCTTCATAAAACTTGGCTTCTAGTTCTTGGCAAAGATTCTAAAATGCACAAGGCCAAGAAGGAAAACAAAAAGCTATCAGTAAATGCATTTGTCTCCCTGCTGAGAGTGTGATACATTTCCCACTTTACAAGAATTCTACACTACAAAAAAAAAAAACTTATTGCAGTATCCAAAGTCATCACTTTATTACTCAGAGAAATAGGATGCCTTCCCACCCTGGTTGTACTTTACCAAGGAGAAATTTTACCAAAGACTCACACACAAATTTTTTTTATCTACTCAACAAACTTTGAGTAGTATACATTTAACAAAAATGTCGGTTAAGTCTTTGCGTTTGAGGTATGCCGCTAGATTCTATAATTCTGCAGTCTATTAAAAAAGACTGTTTTCAATTATTCATAACTGTATTACATAACAAAATGGATCATCAATCTCGAACCTAACCAGATTACCTCTGCTTAGTCACCTCTGAGAAATGGAACAGCAAATGCCAGAGCAAATGAGGTGTGAAAACACATCGGTATCTCTGTCTGCAACGCACAGCCATTCTATCGCCACCTCGAGAAAACAGTTTGAGCTCTTGCAGAACTGGAAACACCTAGCTCATTTACCTCAAAGCCTCCACAAAACCTGCCAGCCAGAAGTTCTAATCAATCAACTTAGTTTCATGACTTCTTTCCACGTGCTTCTGACCACGGCATAAATCTCGGCATGTTGAAAATGCCCCCCGTTTATGTTATTTCTATTATACGAAAAAGCCCCATCCCAGCAGCACTGAGCATGGAACTCAGGGACTCCTGGAGCTAGGCCAGCGCCCCCCTGCCGAGCTACACCCCAGCCCTTCTTCCACTTTTCAGGTGAATTTATCGCATTTCTTCTTCCTAACCCATACCCATCCTCTACTCTAATTATTTTTATAATGAGTGAAAAATACGAGGGTAAACTCAGAAATGGGTAGTGGGAAGGAGAAAAAGAGAGAAGGAAGGAAAACGGAGGGGTGAAGAGTGAGCAGAAAACAGAGAAAAGCACAAAGAAATCTGGTGGAGTCAGGAAGCAAAGAGATGATTGAAACTTGGCTTTTTTTTTTTTCTTTTTTTTCCTTTTTGAGACAGGGTCTCACTGTGCAGTTCAGGCTGGCCTTGGGCTCACTTTGTAGCCCAGCCTGGCCTCAAACTTTCAACGATCCTCCTGCCTCAGCCTCCTGAGTGCTGGGATTACAGGAGTGCGCCACCACGCCCGCTTTGGTTTATCTCTTAAATTACTTCTAATGGAATGGACCGCCTGCTACACAGTCTGTGTGTGAAAACACGCTGGATGAATCGGCCCAATTTGGCCCACTTAGTTGGCCTCCACGGAAACTACCTTTAGTTGTTCTTCTGTCACCAAAGAAAATCCGCTTTGCATTCCCTACTCTGTACCGACGTGAACAGTTTTGGGCCCTGTGGGCTGAAGTGGCCTGAGCAGTTAGCTGAGTGACACTATTCACAGAGACTCCAGTTCACAAAGTCTCAGCGCCCGGCCTTCCCCAGGGGAGATCGCTGAGATGGCACCGCTCTGAGCACACACAGCGCCCGGGGTTGACGGATGAGCTTGCTGTAGGTGACAGAAGCAGAGAGGCAACAGCGAGTTATCAAACTGAGAAGGACACCGATGCAGCGCTGGGAATGTCACCTGCACGGAGACCTCGGGACGGGGCTGACGCGTGAGAGCCGGTGGGCCAGGGAACC
>PVJX010012223.1:0-51086 GCA_004027295.1 Dolichotis patagonum
GTGAGACCTCATCTTTCCTACCATAAATGTTCCCAGGATGTTTCACTGATTTCCATGGCTTCCATTTTCACATGCTTTCTAATCGCTTCAATTTTTATTTTTTGCATTACAAGTTATTTTAAACTTGACTATGGAATGTAAAACACATTATATTCCTCGGATACATGACAGAAAACTATACAGAGCATTTTCTTAATGCAGTCTATCATTTCCCTCATTTTCCATTTCCCTCATCACTCTCCGTTCCCTTTTTCTTTTTGTCTCATTTCAGGGCACATTTCAAACCTGATGTCCTAAGTGACAAAGATGTTCGTCATGCTTGATATTGGAAAAAGCTGTCCTCACTTAGAATATTCTATAATTATCCAGATATATCCCTATACATACACACATGCTTAAATCTCCAGTTTATATTATTATTTTCATTCATCTCATTTTGGCTGAAATCAAACTTTTATTAGTATGATGGAATGAATATTCTTCACCCATATTAGAAAAAATAGCTATTAATCATCTTAGCTTTGTTGTGTAAATTTTAGGGCAAGTATGAAATATTTCCAGTAATTTTCTAAACAAACATAAATGGCTATTGTGGCATACATTATATATTGCACATTATGGATATGTTAGAAAATATTTTAATTTTGTATTGACACACATGATACTCATATATAAATACAAACTAAAATGATAAATTAATTAGCCATAGTTATCAGTAAGATTGAAAGCATTAGCAACGCTTGTCTCAATCTCATCAATTTTTTTCATAAAGTACTAATAGATCTACTGAATCCAGTATTTCTGATTTCTGATTTCACAATTTCCAGCAATGCTTATTATTAAGCACTATATATATGTTATCATACAGTATGAAGATTTATATGACTTTCATTTCCATTGACATTATGTTTGTTCACTGAATCATGCTATTTTTTGAAGACCTAGCTCATTTTATACTCTTTCAACCTTTTTTCACATTTATATGTAAGAATAAAACATAACTTTTTTCCATGTTTATATATAATTAATTCTATTTCAAGCTATTAATGCAGTAAAAATATTATTAGGCTTTTCACTACCTTTAGGTACAAGAGTTCACCTAAGGTATAGACCTACAGGTGGAGTTGTCTGGTCATACAGTAGGTATATCTTCAACTTCATTAGACATTACTGGATTGAATTCATTACTAATTTGCCAATTTCCACGAATATAGTCCATATCCTGGTCAAGGTATGTTATCATCCTTCTTAATTATTCCCAAATAGTTAGGATATTTGCTTCTTGTAGTCAATATTTTTCTGTAAGATGGTATTCTACTGTGGCTAAAATTTTTTTGTTTGATTAATAGTAATTTGTAGTTTTGGTTACTCTAATTGATGATTTGGTAGTATATAAGAAACACGATGACTGTCAGTTTTATATTATCTTCTGTAAAATGTCTCCTTTAGCTTAGTATTGTATTTAATAGCTAATATTTTTGGTGCTCTATCATGGTGGTTACTTTTGTTTGTTTATGTGTTCATTTGCTTTCTATTGATCATTTATACATTTATGAGATAGAATGTGAAAAGTTTTTGGTAATTCGACCTCCTTGTGTGGTGTAGAAAGAAAAATTGTGCAGTAAATTTCTAGTAATCTTGCTGCAAAGGGACGTTGCTTTCTCTTTGTGTGTCTGTGTGTTCAGATATATTCCTATGTACTTATTTTCTTCATAAAGCCATTTTTGTTTAGATCTTCATGTCACCATTTTTCATTTAACAGCGTCAGCTTCCTTGTACACCTGACATCGATTTGTCTCCACAACGCCCTTCCTTTTGTTGCAGGAATAACTAATACAAGACCTAGCATTTTAGCAAAATTTTAAATGCACAATATAATAGCGTCAACTTTGGGCACAATGCTGTGTGCTACAATCCTAGAATTTACCTTGTACACCTTAATCTTTATGCCTATTCACGAGTCTAACTGTCTGCTACATTTTAATCTACCATCCTATTTGTTTATTTACCATCTCATAGTTTTTGACTTACATTTCAACTTTTTAGCAGTATTTTTAAGAAGAATAAATTTAACAAAGTCAATTAAAAATACTTTATTTTCTTAAATCCAGCATGGTGACACACAGCTGCAGTCCCAGCTACTCAAGATACTGAGGCGGGAAGATTTCAAGGTCCAAATCATAGTGGACAATTTAGCTAATCTTAACCTCAATATTAAAAAAAATAATTAAAAATGCCAGGAAAGTAGCTCAGTAGGACAGCACTTGGCAAGAGTGGGTGAGGCTATGGAGACAATTCACTGCACAATACAAAACAAAACAGAACAAAGCAAACTTAATGGCTTGTAGTTAATTTTCCTAAATCTTGACTTCTATTGGTAATTAACTTCTATATCATTTCTAAAGTGGCACTGATCTGCCTGGTTACATTTTTTTTTTTAATTGAACAATTTGTGAATTTGTAAGGAACTTACAAATAACTAATATCTTCATCTATGGTAATACTAAATTTTCTCTTATCTTCCAATAATTAGAATATTTATTTATCTTTGTCCCAACTCAATGCTTTAAACAATATTGAATAGAGGAAGTGGGGGTGGGTATGCCTGCCTTCTGTGTGTTCATGGAAATATTTTTATATTTTATAAAAATATTTTTATATTTTATATTTGAGTGTTTCATCATCAAAAGAGTTGTTCTACAGTTTTGGTAGCTATCAATTTTAAGATACAGGAAATCCTGTTCTATTTTCACTTTAGAAAAAATATTAATCATTAGTGAATAGTGAAGACTTTAAAACAAATACTCAATTATCATATTGCATAGAGCTCTTATTGTTTTAATCCCTTTAAATTTTTTCTTGTTATTTCTTGAGCACAGTAATTGTTAAAATTATCCTCATCATGATAGAACATGTATTACATTCCTTGAGGAGGCTATTTGCATTATCCACTCTGCCATAATTCTCGCATTACCACAAAAGGAAAGTTGTCAGCAAAATGAGAATCATAGCTCTGACCAATCAATTTTATGACTAAGTCAAAGATTTAAAATACTAGTAAAGCCTAAAGATAGCTTTTTTTTTAAACTGAGAATCAGAATCATCCAGAATCTCACAAATTCAGGATCATAATTTTTCTTTATTTTGGTTTAGGAATAAGAGATACCACAACAGGGACAGAAAAATAATAGCAGATAAACTAATACTAAATATGTGGTACATTTCATGGATTTGTTGTCTTAAATATTTTCTAGGGCTAGAGTATAGCTACGTAGGAGTACATATTGATCATTTATGTATTAATTCATTTATTTAGTTCAAGGGATCAAATTTTTCTAGGGTCTCAAATTTTCTACTGCTTAGCTACACACCAACTCCAAACAAACATTTTTTTAAAAAATTAATATTATTTAAATGCATTTGATTACATTTAAAGACAAGCAGAATTTGAGTATTCTTATTTATATAAAATGCTTTTATTATTTTTTTTTCTGGTTGGCTTCCTTTTCTATTACAGACCAGAATCTCCACTTTAACCCTAGAAAAGCTACTATTAAACTGGACCAAGGGATGGATATACTTCAGTAGAGTGGCCCTGGTCTGGCATATCATATGTGAAACCTTAAGTTTGATATCCAGCACTGCTATAAAAATAAATTAAAATTTAACTCACACTGAATATTGTCATATAAGCTACAAAAAGGAGAACATCAGGCTTTTTTTGACTCTTTAGAAATAGTTAAGCATGTTACAGTATATTTAAAACTGGAATACCTTTGATGAACTATTTTCTTTACATAAAAGTGCTATTATCTATTATAGATATTTAATATTTGAAGAAACATTTATTTTCAAATTCACCAAAGAATGCTGTAAATTGTGTCCCTCCATTTTGGTAACTGTGATATAAAAGGAGAGAGATTTAGATTATTTAATAACAAAGAAATCCAAATAGGTGTTTTTGCTTCATATATAAAGGACATTGTACCACCATAAATGAAAATATAATTTTATATTTAAGGATAAATCTAATGTCTTCTTGCTCATTTTCTAGACAATGTGTAGTTGACAGACATAATTTTCAAACTATGAACCTGGATTCAACTGTTCTCATTTCAGCTCCCTCGACTGCCTTGAGTCTGCATTTTAAGAGAATGAAAAAGTTATCTGTTTCAACTTTTTATACTAAAAAAAATCACCATGTTCCAAATAAGTAAATATTTCTGTATTATGGACTGTGAAAGTAAATATTTATTCTAATTTTATGGACTGGTAGTTTAGTAATGACTTATCATACAAACGGAAACTTGGCATCACAATTTCTTTGACTAAGGGAAATGTGTTATATCCAAACAAGCTTATCATAATGTATTGTTTTATACATTTTTTAGCCCTTCTAAAGATATATATATATGTGTTAATACAGTATTCAAAATAGTGCTATACATAAAAAGCTGAGAAATAGCGTGTTAAATTATTCTGTTTAATGATCAAAACACTTTATTGATTCTTTAATACTTCACAAAAATACTAGACGTATATATTACCTCCCACCAGTAATTGAATGATTATTTTTCCTGAAATATACTGCAGAATATTTATCATGAGCTGAATAAGTGGGTTTTACAAATTGACCCAAATATTTTTGACACCAAAATAAATTTTTTTTAAAAAATTTATTTTAAAGAGAACAAAACCAAATGAAGTGAAACAGAATAAATCCAATCAAAACAAGACAATGAGAGTGATGCTGTACTTTAAAACAGGATAATAGAAAAATCAACAATGGGTACCATAATGCCTTATGTTATCCTCAAAGTAACTGTCCATACCATAAGACATAATAAAATAAGACAAAATAGATCAGAACAAAGCCAATCAAAACAAAATGATGAAAGTGATGCAGCACTTCAAAACAAGATAGTAGAAAATCAACAATGGCTACCGTAATATACCTTGCTATCTGCAAAATAGCTGCCCATACCACCAGACATAATAGAATCTAACAAAGCAACACAGATTAAAACCAAACCAAAGGAAACAATGAAAATGATTCAGGACTTCCAAAGAAGGTAATAGGAAATTACCAATGGCTACCACCTTCCCCCTTTAGGCACTGCCTCCCCTTTCACCCTCATGATATCTATTGTACACTTGGAGCCCGCTAACTCCCTCAGATTTTTTTCTCTGTAAGTCTAAAGAGAATAAAAGAGAGCAATAAAATGAATCCAAACAGTGATAAGACAGTGGAGAATCTACAGTAGTTCCTATATTGTATATTATTGTCCTCTAAATAGCTGCAGGGATTTAGGCTCACAAAGTCAATCAAACAAAAATTCCCCTCAATCAGCTGACTGCTCATGGGGGTCTGGGGGAGGGGCTGTTCTGCTCTCCCCAGCCTGAGAACCAACTTAGCTTCCTTCCTTGTTCTCCTGGATGCAAGCTCCAACTTTTGTTTGTCCTTTTGAGACAGTGCCTCACTATGAAGTTCAGGTGGCCTTGAGCTCACTTTGTAGCCCTGGCTGGTCTTGAACTCACAATAATTCTCCTGCCTCAGCCTCCTGGGTGCTGAGATTATGGGCATGTGCCCCCACGCCCAGCTCAAATCATCTATTTTTCCAACAGGATTCTACCTATGTTTTAAATCCATAGAAATATTAAAATCAAAATATATCATGCATGTGTTCTGATGTATCATATACAATCATTTTCTCTACCCTACAAGTACCACACACACATACACACACACACGTATATGCATATATGTACACGTTTGTATGTGTATATGCACACACTTACGTACATATGTATATGATGATGTTGAGGATGGCGCCTTGTGAATGCTAGACAGGCAGCTCCACTTCTGAGCTAAACCCCAACCAAATACATGATATTCTAATCTTTAAGATATTTATGAGTTAAAAATAAGAAATCTACTTATGTAACTACATTATACAATATTTGATGAATTTCTGATAGGAGCAAGACCAATATGTCCTTTAATACTATTACAAGTAAGTGATGTGTTGAGCTGGAAATGGAGAAAAATAAGATAATTTAGGTAATTTGACAGAAATAAAAATGAACAGTTATCACTACTTACAAAGTATATAGGATATGATTATCAGTAGATACAGTCAATAAAACAAAGACTTTACACAAAGAAAACCAATCTATCAGTGGCAAGCTAAAAAATCAATTCAAAAACCAATATAGAAAGTCAGCAAAGTATGCATAAATAAAATGAAAAACAAATTTGTTCACTATCATAAAGTCTAAAGAAAGATTAATTCTTGTTGTTATGTAGGTGGTGACTATTTCCGCATGTATTGACTGAAAATTGACTGAACACCATTAAAGTTATATGAATTCATAGATTAAGTGAATAAGGACAGATAAAGTCATTGTAGTGAGCTATTTGTCTACAGTGCAGAGTGAACGTATTTTGTGCTGTTGCCTGTTATTATGTAGGTGGTGACTATATCCGCATGTATTGCCTGAAAATTGACTGAACACCATTAAAGTTATATGATTTCATAGATTAAGTGAATAAGGACAGATAAAGTCATTGTAGTGAGCTATTTGTCTACAGTGCAGAGTGAACGTATTTTGTGCTGTTGCTGTCACGTGACTTGCGTTTGAGGAACTTTTCCCGTTAGCTGTCACACTATGGTATTTTCTCAGTATTACGCTGGAAATTATCGCGACTGTCTTCTAGCGCCGGATCTGATTATTATTATTAGTGAGGCACAGGTGACATGTAAGGAAGTGCGGGCGTCTCCAGCGAGCAGTTCAGCGACGCTGAACGAGTCCGAGCCTCTGTCCTGTGCTGACCCTCAGCGGGCATCCCAGGGTGGACACTGCGGGTTCTTCCCACAACAGTGTAACTTTACTTGTGTCGACCATCATGTTCCTTGCCTTTGTGACCGTTTTCCTCTAACACATTTTTGTGGTTACAAATACTCATAATTTATACTTATTTATATCTGAAAAATATTACATATATTTATTTATATGAATATACAATTATTTGGCTATACAGTGTCATATAATGAATATAAGAATTATTCTAATTATTTCCCTTTATTGTTTTTTATTTACTGGGCAGCAAATTTCTGGCTTGTTGTCTTACATGTTGTTGAAGATAAAAGCAAAATGAGTCAGTTATTTTTCAAGGAATAATTTAGTAGACTTAATACATCCCCTTGGATTTACATCTCTGTCCTGTTGTTGTTGACATAATCATGTAACTTTTTCTAGGGTTCTTGGTGGAGGAATGTTATTTTTTTTAGAATTCTTTACAATGTGTTTTGCTTTTGATTTCTTTGTTTGTTTCCTCCTTCCTTTTAAATCCAATCTGCTTTGATCTTCCAGAACTACCATAAATTCCTTATTCACTTATGGGATTATTTATGCTTTGCTAATATTAAATAATTTTAATAGTTGGGAATTTCAACCAGACTTCAGGTAAAAGAAAATATTAAATTATTCTGCTTACTTTTTTAAACCAACAGACTTCCTCTGCTTTCATAGTATTTGTCATTTTTTAGCTTGCCTGTTCTTTTATTATCCATGAACTTAATGAAGTGGTATTTTCTTTATTTTAAAAGACCATATGTGATAAAACCACAGCTAATCTGACTGACTGATGAAAAGTTGAAACTTTTTCTCTATACTCTTGGGAGGCACAGGAGTACTCACTCCTACCACTTTTATTCAGTACAATACTAAAATTTTTTCCAGATCTGTTAGGAAAGAGAAAGAAATAAATATTATACAGATTAACAAGTATAAAGTTAAATGCACATATTTTTTGAAGAAGAAATGATTTTACATGCAAGGAATCTTAAAATCATAAACAAAACATGTACAAATAATAAATTCATCAATGTTTCAAGATTTTAACAAAGCTGTAGCAATGGGGGGGGGTCCTGACATATACAGCAGTGTATTCAGAGAAAATAAAAGCTCATAAATAAATACACACCTTTATATTCAACTGAGTTTTTACAAGACGCCAAAAATAGGTGCAGTCAGCAATACCTCAGTTCAGGAAGCTTCTTTTTCATGCACTATCCAGTCCCCTAGCAGAAACATTGTTAAAATTTGGCTTCCCTCTCTCTGACAAACAGGAGGCTAACTTCCCCAGAATAGTGGAACAAGTTAAATTCATGAACAGATAGATGTACCACTTTATTAAGGAAAAGGTGATATTTTGAATAAGTGATATTAGGCAAATCGAATAGCCACATGAAGAAGAAAAAAAATTACATGATCTCCCCCACTATAAACAAAGATAACCCAAAAGAATCATTTTGTTTTTGTTTTTTGTATAAGACCTCAAATCCAAAGTTTAGAAAGGCAAGTGTACAAAAGAAAATGAAAAAGTAATTTTGTATAACAAAGGAAGCCACAGAATGAAAGGATTGTAGCAGAATGAATGAGAGGGATTATGATGAGAGGTTTTAGGAAAAGTAAAGGAATGAAACATGCAAGCAACTCTGGTTAGGCATAGTAGAACACATGTTTTTAACTTGAGGAGTCTAGAAGGCAGATGCAGGAGGATTGCAAGTTGGAATTCAGCCTAGACAGCTAGTGAGACTCTGACATCAAAAGTAAAATAATTAATAATAATAATAATAATAATAATGATAGTGCTTTCAGATGTAGCTCAGTGGCAATGGCCTGTGCCTGTGTCCAGCCCCCAGTATTGCAAAAGATAAGACAGACAGACAGACAGAGAGGCAGACAGACAGACAGACAGACAAAAAGAAAGAAAAAGAGAAAGGGAAAGAAGCTCACCTTTGCTTCCTTGTAGCCATGAGTGAGCCCTTTTTCTTCAAGGTGTTTTTTAACACCAAGTATATTAACTAGAAAAAAAGAAAGTTATGAAATATCCTCATATCTTTCCTTAAGAAATTAGACATAAAAGACAGAATAAAACCAAAAACCAAACATAAGAAAATAATAAAGATCAGAAAACACAATCCCTTGTCAAAATGCCAACATCATTTTTCATAAAAATTAGCATTTTAATCCTTACATTTCTGTAGAAATACAAAAGACTCAGGACAGTCTAAACAACTTTGATAAAGGAACAAAATTAGAGCTCCAACCCTTCCCAATCCCATGACTTATCACAAAGTTATACCAATCATGATGAAATGGCATTGAAAACAAGATAGACAGACAACCAAAATACCGATATGAGGTCCTAGAATAGATTCCCACGTAACAGACAGTTGATTTTTGGCAAAGATGCAAAAGCAATTAAGTAGAGAAAGGATTGTACCCTCAATAAATATATTGGAACAACTGTATATCCAAATGCAAAAACCCAAACCTTATAGCACATCAAAAATTTCTTAAGACATCCAAAAGTCAACTCAAAATGGTTCACAGAGGGTTAAAGGAAAGACAAATGTGGTTTGAATGGTTGCTTTGACTGACGTCATTCTCTCTAATGTAAAATCCATGTTTTTCTCTCAGATTCACACTAATGAAACATCATGATGTTTGTACATGTGTGACATATTCATTTCACTAATAAGTATGCTCTGAAGGTGCATCCATTTACTTATAAAGATGTCCAGTTTATCAATCCTTATGGCTGACTAGTACTCCTCTGTATAGAAATATCATGTCTTTCTTATCCATTCCTCAGTTGATGGGCACTTAGGTTGTTTCCAAGATCTGGCTATTACAAACTGTGCTGCTATAAACATGGGTGCACAAATATTACTGTGGTACGTGCTCTTTTGGGAAGATACACAGAAGGGGATTAGCTGACCCAGTGGAACTTCCAATCCTAGTTTTTTGAGGAATCTCCACAGTGATTTCCACAGTGGTTGCACCAGTCTGCACCCCCGCCAACAATGGAGAAGCTTCCCTTTTTCCCCACAGCCTCTCCAGCGTTTGTGATTGGTCGATTTCTTGGTAGTGGCCATTTTTCAGGGGTGAGGTGGAATCTCAGTGTTGTTTTAGTTGCAGCTCGCTCCTGTTTCCTCCTTCTCCTCTATCTTTTCTTTATGGTTTTGGAGACTGACTGCAACACCTTCAGCGTTTGCCAAAGGGTTTCTTCCCCATCGATTTTGAGATACAGTGTAAGCATATTGCAACCTTCCTGCCTCTGTCTCCAGAGTGCTGGAATTACCTCTGTGGGCTACCAGGCCAGGCTCTATTTATAAATACAAACTTAAAAACTTAGAAAAAAGTATCCGCGAAAGTATCTGTTGCATTTTAATACTGTGCTCTTTTAGCTTAAAATGAATGCAATTCTTCTTAAACATTATGAGTCTTTTTTATACTTCAACTCTTTGAAGTGTATTCTTGTGAAATGCGGGGAAAAACTCACAAAATGTCTCCTGCAGTAAAACAATCTTACAATATTTATCAATATTCATCTTGCAGAGATTGATTTCTCCATATGTATTTTTTTTTCCAAATATGAGGTACAATTACTATTTGGACTTGAGTTTTATAAATCTACATAGAAATACTCTTAGCATTTGTTTCACCAAATATATTTTGCTTTATCTGCAAAAACCTGGTAAAGATCATTCTAATACTATACATTTATATTATACAGTTATTTGCAAAATTAAAATCAAAATGATGCTTAATTAAAAATAAAATGAAAATCTCTATAGGTTATTACATTTATGTGGATATCTGGATTTATGTGGATTACATAAATGTGGATATCTGTCGATGGGTGAGATGTCTCTCATTTGCCTTCTCTAATTATTTAAAAATGTTTCCTAATGCAACTCTAGAACTTTATTTTATTTTTATACAAAACTTAATGGATGTATTCATGCAAATACTTAAATCTTGAAATTAAGGATTAGCAATTTGTTCTTTAATTAAGTTTGTTTGTACAATTTTCATGTACATGATCATCTCATCATCACAGGAAATTTGTGCCTGTACATGACATATCCATCTCCCTTTTTCCCCCATTCCTCTCCTCCTTCGACCACTTTCCCTTCATTACTTACAAAAGCTTTGCTTCCATTTTTTCCTTCCTTGCTCGTTTTTATGTTTCCTTTCCTTCCTTCTCCCCACCCCAGTTCTCCTTCCCATTTAAACATTTTCTTCCTATTTTACCATATCTGTTATACAGTTGAGTCCTTGTTTACACTTCCAACTTCTCACACCAGAGAGACAATGTGATATTTACACATGTGTGTCAGATTTATTTCTAAGCAATGAAGGCATTTTAGATAAATGTTAGGCTTTCTGAATACAATTTTTCCTTTGTTCAATACAAAACTATATCAAAATGTTATTTTTTTGTGTAGTATAATAAAACTAAAAACTTTGACATTTACTTCATATCAGGAGCTGTCATGGAATCTTGACTTATGTTAAGACATTGAATGCTCACAAATATGTGAAAGGTAGGTGATATTATTGTGAGAATTACAGGTTATTATTGGAGAAAGGGGGTTAAATGACTTGCCCAAATGGACTTATGTAATAAGATGTGATCTACAGTAGTCTGGACCCAGTGTCCATGCTATATGTACACCACTGGCTATTTTTCAGGTTTTTACTGAATCAGGCATTCAAACCAGCCATGACCATTCACTGGTCTTGTCTCTTTCTTCCTTGTAATTGTTTTTAATTGGATGGTAATTTATTTAATTAAAAATTAATTTAACATTCAAGTAACTAAAGGAAAATTTTTCTAAATTAGTAATTCCTGAAAATTGAAAAACACTCTAAGTAAACGTAGCTTATGTGTCACATGCAGTTTGTTTATCCATTTTTTTCTCTCCAATAGAGTTGTTGCATACAAATATAAAGTAGAATTTTTTCATCATCATATCTGCAATGGACTATAATAGAGAGATTATTACATTTCTAACAACAAATCTCATGAGAGTGCTAAAAGCTACATTCTACTCTAAGTAGCACGTATGAAACATAGACACATAAACACTAGAGAGAATCTCTATTGTATATATGAAGTTCAAGAGTAGTAATCCAATAAATGAATGTGCAAGTATGATTAAAGGAATTATTGAATATAGATAAATTCATGACATATTAATAAATGTTATTTAATACCTTTTGTCCAGTTTTTGACACGTTATTATCTGTATTACAAATAATAGTAAATACAAATTTGGATAGTAAACACATACATTAGAATTCAACATCTAAAACATGTAAAAATTAAAATTAAGGTTTTATGTTTTATTTCCTCTTTTAAAATCTTCGGTTCTTTTTTTATTTTCCATTGCATTTCTTATTTTCTATTTTCTATCATATAGTAAGGGAAAAACCGATATTTGTAACTATTAATGTGACTCAATTATATAAACTGGATTCTGAAAGTATTTCTCATGATTTGCTTGATATGTTGTGTCAGCTCGAGAAGTTTAGAAGTTTAGCTGAGAGACTCAGCAGGGAGCCAGGGTCCTTACTTTGTAAATATCCTCATCCTGTGCAAAGGAGGCCAGGAGATTTCGTGAGTGCTACACCCACCCTGGAGGGGGGTGGGGTTTGGCCTGCGTACAATATAAGGGAAGAGAAGAGGCCTGTTTCCCCCCTTTTTTGCTCTGGCTGCTTTTGCTGGCTGCTGCCTTGAAGCTTTGCCCCAGTGTCACCCTGCCTTGGGGCCAGCTGATTATGGACCGAAACTTCCACAAACAGTGAGCTGAATAAACCTTTCCTCCTTCATTTTGGGTGTCAGGTATTTTATCCCATCAATGACAGAAAAATAAAAGTAACCAAGACAATTATATAAACTGGATACAAAAATCTTTTACATGATTGGCTTGGTAAGTAATATCAAAATGTTTTCTTCTATATTTCTTTAAAAGTTGAACCTCAGCTCATTGAAACACATACTTTTGTGTTTTATCAATGACATGTTTGAATGGCATATGTTTTATTATTTCTTCATTTTCAAATTTCTTTTAAATTTTAAAAAAGTCTAATTAATACATATGCAAAAATGGAATCTACACACTCTTTGTTGTCCATTGATTTAATGTATTTTGTCATTAATGCAATACTGTTGTAGAAACTGGAACTTTACAATAACTTTTGACATAATCAGTAATGTCAAATTTGCTTAAGACTATCAATGTTTCTACGTTTTTCCAGATGAATCTTAAAACACCCTAACCATTTCTGTTAAACATTTCTTCAGACATTTTTATTGGAATTGGCATCTTAATATGATAGTACCGTCGAGTCAATGAGTATTTCCTCTTTTGGTTATAGTGTGTAATTTTTGATGATGATATTTTGCATATTTCCTCTATCTTATTTTTCATAATCGTAAGTAAATTCTGACTGGTGTGAATAAGTAAAAGGGGTCTTAGTGTGTAAAAATTCTATTTTATACTGATGTTTCATCCAGTGACCTTGAGAAATTAGTTTTAGTTCTAGAAATCTCATTGTGAAGGCTCTGAGATTCACTACAGACGTAGTCATGCTTTGTGTGCATGTGAAAAGACTTTTATTCCTGAACTTGTAATCCTTATATTTTTTATTTTTCCTTCTTTCCTTAAGGCAGAGACTTAAACTGCAGATACAATAGTAAGTAGAAGTGATAAGTGTGGGCATTTTAATCTAGTTCTTGACTTCAGGGGAAAGTGTTTAATATTTCATCTTTTATATTTGGTGCTGGATGAATGTCTTTCATGTGTACTTTATTAGATTTTGGAATATTACACCTGTTACGTTCTGACAGTTTTATCATATAAAGGCATCAAATTTTCAATTGATTTCTGTGCATCTATTGAGGTTTATTTCTTATTTGCATATATAGTGATAATGTTTTATTTTCACATGTTAAATTTATCTTATCCTTTCAGGATAAACATTTAGTTATACACTATTTTCTTTACTGTTAGTTTTGTTTTGCTAAAATTGATAAGAATAATAATATATATGTTCATGGTATGACTTTGTAGTCACTTATGGTGTATTATCATTTGTATTTGTTGAGAGATTCAATTTGGTAATATTTTAGTAAATATTTTGTTTCTTGACAGAAAATTCTATTCTTTAACTACATTTTTATATCATCTTGGTTGAGTTTCAATATCATAGTTATACTGAATTAAAAAAAATTAAGGCCCTATTTCTGAAATTTGTGTGTAACTATGTATTTCATTTTTTATGTATTTTTTTTTCTGGTACCAGGGATCAAACTCATAACCTCCTGCTTGCCAGGTAGGCACTTACACCACTGAGCTAAATCCCCAGCCCTGCATATTTGTTAAGAAGTCATAAGTAGGATTTTGAATGACAGCTTTTCTTGACAGATTTTTTCATATATCCAATAATTATCATTATCTGTCCCGATATTGTCTTTAGCTATTTAATTACTGACTTTTTGTGTATTATTTGAAAATTTTATAATGAGAGAGATGCTATGAATGCATTTTCATATATTAAATTTTTTTTATGATGACCATTACTTTTGTTTCTCATATACCTAGGAATCGGCCAGTTGGAAGCTACAAAAATGGAAAGCAAGATTCCACTTTCTCATTCTGATGTAAAATTCTCTTCCTTTTAGATTTCATACTTAAATTGTTTCCTTCTGGATACATTTTCACTTATTGTTTTCTAATATTAATGACATATTTTCATTAATTTGTGTCTTTATCACATTACAGAGATTAGGTGCTATGTCTTAGTTACAATATGCTTTAATAATCATATTTCTAATGTGATAGCTATTTCAATTTTTCAACTTCTAAACTAAGATACACCCCCAAGATAAACATTTGGTTACATTGTATTATTCTTTAAATATATTGCTGATTTTGTTTTTCTAAAATTTGATAAGAATTATACTACTAGGTTCAGTCTTTGAAAGAAAATGGTTAAAAGATTTACTTAGAAGTTAACAAGTACTAAGTATCTCTTCGGTACTTTGTCTTCATGCACAAGGTGTGATAGGTAAGTATTGTGAATGTTTAATTTAAAAAGTTACTACAATAAAAAAACCTTTGCAGTTAATCTGCCTCAAAGTACTCCCCCTTGTTTCAAACTGACTCATCCCTGTGTTCTTATCTCTCTCTGAAGCAGTTTGGAAGTTCTCTTCTATAGTATCTAGAGTTGCTCTTACAACTGTCTTGATGTCCTGAGTTGTTTATCTTTTTGGTTTATCTTTTGTGGTCATTTTGTTTATCTTTGTGGTCATTTTGACTTTTATGATCATTTTGACTTTTATGGTCATGTTGACTTTGAGAAAGAGTCAGAATTCACAGAGAAAGAGTCAGAATTCACAGAGTTCCATGCCTAAGGACACATTGTAATTCATGTATAAGCCTGCTTTCCCATTGGATGGCACTGCGCAGCTTCATTACCATAATTCCATCACAGCCAATAAAGAAGAGGGCAGCAAGCGCTGTTTGAGAAGGTAGGCAGGAAGGTGGCCTAGGTGTGTTCGAAGTCAGGCCGAGGATTTAGAAAGGAATTAACAGCAATGGGTCTTTAACTGCAACGCTTTAAAAACTTAAACATTTAATATATATTTTCATCACACAATTGGCTTAACAATCTATGACAAAGTGATTTATGGTCTTATTTCTCATATTAAATGTCACTCCATTACCCTGAAATTCTGTGAAATTCCCATCTGAAAATATGTGAATATTTACTACGGTGCTAATTTGTGTTTATGTGGTCTTACAATTTATAAAAGAAGTTCCTAACAGGCCACTATAGGAACTTCATTACTCCTTCATTACTGGAAACTGTATTCTATATTTTACAATAAATAGCTCCTGTGATAGTTACCCTACTGTAAAATAATAGTTAATACACACAATTCAGTTAAAAATATTTTTGGCTTAAAAAGTAAACGCCAGTGTAGATTCAGGTAGATAAGTACTACAGTAAATTTAAGACAGCACCTATTTTAAAATGAGACATACTGTATACATTTGGAGCTTATAAACAACCTGGGCATCATAAACCATGTTCTAAAAATTCTTGTCCAACTGAAATTTCACTGACATCCTCTTGTAAGAGGAAGAAGAATAAGCAATATTTACAGATTTTACTGACTATCGTCCAGAGAAAAGAACATCGTTTATTAAAATGCGAGGAAGATGGTCATCACGATGGTGATAAACAAACTAGCTGAGAGTGTCTGGGATTTTGGAAGCCTTCCACCTACACGTTCTGCGTGTGTAAAGAGAAAGGCAAGCAGCTGGTACACCAGATGCTCCATATTTTTGATGCCCCAGGAAAACAAAATATATATAAATATATATAGAAGACAGAAAGACACGCTCCTACTGATCCTAATAGTTTAGTATTCAAATGATGCCACAAGGGTTTCTTTCTCTACAGGACATTAATGTTACTATCCATCAGAAAGAAATCTTGAAAATGAACTTTTAAATACAGTTGCAGACTGAGTTTAAATGTAGTTTTCCTTTAGAAAATTGAGTCCTCTAATCACCTAATTAGGTTTTATCACTTCTAATACTTGATCCGCCCAACTTCTTTCCACACGTGATTCAGAGAGGAAAGACTTTCTCTTAGTCTTTACCTTGTGACCTTCTCAAGGAGTGGTCAAAGTTAATTCTCATACCTTTATGTCTTTATTTATTTGACTATGTAACTGAGGAAGAATTGTTGTCATAAAATATATCGTGCACTATGTCTTTCAGCGTGTATTTTTCAGGTGAGTTTTATTTTAATATTCACTCTTCTACAGTAAAATTGACCACTGTTTTGAATCCAAGTGTGGTGGAGAAGGAGCCTCACATTCTATCCACGCATTTCTAGATTTCACACTTCTTTTGGATTAACAAATTGAAAAGTTTTATTTTGATATGTGTGCAGGGTTTCAGTTAGGAAGGGTTGCACTCCCTACTTTGATACTTATCTGCTACGAAACTTAATCACTACTTGCAGTTATCCTCTGCCTTACAGAGATAATTTAGAAGAACTGAGTGTGCATTAGGAAGTTGAGAATGTGCCTAGCATGCTAGTTAGAGAGGCACGGTAGCGCTTTTAATCCAAGGAGAAAATGTAACCAAGACATTAAACACATATTTTGTTAAGCAGTTTCATGGTATTTCTCTGTGAAAATCTAACTGTATTTATTTTAATAAAGTACATGGCAAAAATTTTAAAAAAATATTTAAAAAGAGCCGTTTTCACAGTGCTGTTGAAGGTTCCAAAACATAAACTAAAATATGAGTCACTGAAATATTAGAAAGAAAAACAATCAGCAAAGCCACATAAAACCTGATAACTGATTTGTAATTATTATACTTATAATTGAGGGCACTATTTTATTTTGTCATCTAAATGTAAAGCTGTTTTTAACAAAATGCAAAGCTGCTAATGTAATGGAATTTTTTTGTCTACAGAGATGTGCAGAAGCACTTTAAAAATTACATAAATTATTATAAGAGCAAATATGCTGTTTTACCTGTAATAAAGAAAGATAAACATTAATAGGCTTTAAATGGCTACAATAAATCACATTGTGGTCACACTGTAATGTATTGACCTTGACATGATAGTTAAGTAATAATTTTATACTGAAAAAATAGATTGAAAATAGATTTAGATAATATAAAATTACAGTGAACACTAACATAGTCACAATAATTTTTCAAATGTTTTAAACTATGAGCCAATTATTACAGTGAGGTTTATAGATATTAATACAGATATGGGAATAAAATTAGTATTGTTACATTTATTAATAACATGTTCACCATCCCATGCTAAGCCTAACAGATAGTTATTTAGAAATACATATCAAATGGGTCACATTAAAGTCACAGAACATAAACCAGGCTTGGTGTGTGCTCCTGTAAGCCTACCACTCGGGAAAGGAGCATTGCAAGTTCTAGACCAGCCTGGGCTACAAAGTGACGCCACGGTCACCCTGAACTGTGCAGCGAGACGCTATATTAAAAAAAGGGGAAAGAAGTCCTGGAACATATTCACTGCAAACAGGAATAGAACCTCCTATAGGTGGGCACTCAAAACTTTTGTGTTACCTCTGTTTTAGGTTAGACAATTGTTTTTGGTGAGTTTAACTCTGTGTTGTGCTTTTGTTTTAGTGTTAAGTGAATTTCTAGTAGTATCATATGAATATACATGCACAGATATTGAAAGGTAAAAGCCAGTACCTGAAACGTGGTAAAAGATCTATACTTCTGGCTGGGGATTTAGCTCAGCGGCACAAGCACCTGCCTGCCAGGGACGAGGTCGTGAGTCCGGTATCCAAAACAAAACAAAACAAAATAAAAAAGCAAAAGTCTATACTTCTGTATGGACTGACTTTTACATAATAAAGATTGCCACATAGATGTTAAAAATATAAATTTCTGCATTTTATGAAATTCTAAATTGATTCACTTTAATTGAAACATAAAATCACATAGAGATTTTGATATTTATTACTACTAGATTAATTCAGAATTTCCAAAGATACATTCATTGAAAAGCTCAATCTTAAATTATATTTTATTTCTTAACTAGTAATATCTTTCAACACTTTTACTTCCCAAATTTTATATTTTGTTCACCTTATTTCTCTTTATAATAAAAAAACAACATATTTCACAGACGTGCTATAAATTTAAATAATCAACCCTTATTGTTAAGTATATCAAAGTTAAAGGTTATAGACAAGTGAATTGGTTAATATCTTAGTTACTTTCTTTGTTGCTGAGGCAAAATATTCAACACAATTTGGGAAGGAGAGGTTTGCGTCGCATCCCAATTTGTCGAGGTTTTGTTCCGTAGCCAGCTGTCTCCAAGAAGGGAGGCGTGGCAGAGAGACATCACGTAAGAGAAACAGCTCACCTCATGGCTGGCAGCAAGCAAAGAGAGATGGGGAGAGAAAGAAGCATCCCTCCCAGGCCGCGCTCCCGGGGACCCACCCCTTAGACCTGGCGTCACCTCCCAGAACCCCATTTAGCTGTAAACCCCTTAGTGCCCTCACCTACTGACCAGTATGTGATTACATCCCCAGACCCCGTCTACGAGTGCATGAGACTTTGCAGGGACATTCTCTTATCAACAGTGACAAATGTCACAGGATACATTTGTATGAAAATGGATGGAGAATTCATACTGGATATTTTAAAAACACATTCGAGGAAAGCTTTAGTGAGTCAGGAAGTTAGGTGAATCTTTGGTACCTCTGATTTACCAAAGAGGGGAGTATCCTATGCATTGGCCTGTAGATTTAGGAGCAGTATTATCCAGGAATCAGGGGGCACTGTGAAAATTGTCTAAGGGTGCAGTGAAAGCTAGAAGAATAAAAATAGAAGTGTCAGTGCTTTTGGACAAATTGCCGATTTGCTGATTGCTAATTGGTTTGCCTGTGGTACCTGAATCAGCTTCTTTCAGCCTTCACATTTGACTGACATAGTTTTCTGACGTGGTTCTGTTTGGCTCGTGGGATACTTCAGTCTCAGCTCCTCTGGTTTGCTCATTCTTCCTTCTTGGTACAAAGAGTCACAATATTGATCTGTCCTGCACTGATATGCACCATGTTAGCAAAGCAAGATCGTGTGAAGGAACATGATGTGCTAAGAGATAGTTCGGATATGCTGTAACCAAGAGTGAAAATCTTGCAAAATTCAATGTCAAAGTCATTCAAGTAATGTCAATGTAATTTCAAAGAAAAGTGTCCTTAAGTGGGCTGTTTCATCTGCCTACAAACTTTGCTTTGATATTCTAAAAATAATTGTTTTCCCATTGTATACTATGAGCTTTTTACTATATAAAATCATGACGTTTTAATATACATATGCCAGCTAGATATTAGATAATTTTTTTCAGATAGATTCAAAATATTAGAAATTACAAAATATTGGAGACCCTTGCATTAGAGTAGACACAGAAATAAATTCCAAGCAATTATGAATGACAAAACTTTAAATTCAGAAACTATGTCAGTCAAATGTTAAGGCTGGAAAAGCTAATTTAGGTACCATAAGCAAACCAATTAGTATTAACTTCTCCAAAAGCATTAACACCTGTATTTTTATTCTTCTAGCTTTTACTTCACCTTTAATCAATTTTCAAAAGAAACTATCTAGAATTTAAACAATTGTTAAAAGGACATAAATACATTACCTAAAAGAACATAATGTGCACATATATATGTATAAAATATATGAACATTTATCTAATATGTATAAAACATGAAATTATATATATATATACACCACTGTATAAAAATCATTGATGATGATATATTGTCTAAGTCACTGACTAGAAAATATTTGCCATATATATAATGTGTTAAAATATATGAATATATAATATATAATGTATTAAAAATACTTTATAAGGAAAAAATGACCAAACAACGAAGTACTCAATTAGAAGAAGATGCTTTGTTACTTCAGTTTCCTTTGAAAGCAGGCGCTTTGGGAGATAATTCCAGGTAGGAGGAGAAGCAAAGTAAAGAGAATAACGCAAGGAAGGAGAGGAAACCACTGCATAGATCTGTTATGTGGATGGTTCCTGTAGCAGACAAAGGCTCAACACTGCAGGGACCTCTGAGAAGTGAATAAACTACCGCTGTATTTTTTTTCTTTCTTTCAAAAGGATACTAAGCTTGAGGATTCTACTTCCCGATTGGATTCCTAAATTCCACCGTGGTAGAACTGACCCACAGGACTAGCTGGCACTTCAGGGCAATGCTTGAGAAGCAGTTAAATAAGATCCTGGCGCCCCGGGAAACCCCGGAGGTGGGAGGCAGAAAACCTCTCAACACAAGCCGGGGCTGGCTGTGCTTCTGTGAGTTGGGGGCAAACTGCCCTCTAAGCTTGCCACCAGTAAGATCAGAGATGACCCGAGGAGACAATGCCAACAACAAAGGCATCTTCTACGGATACAAATGAGCAATTTTCAGAAGTAGAATCCTAAAGCTTAGTATGCTAAAATAATAACTAACCTTCCTATGTTAAGAAAAATGAAAACTAAAATCACAAAAAAGGTAGCCTTTCTTTCATTTCAATATTAGACACAAATCATACCTGAAAGTATCAAGTGATCAAAGATTGTAGGGAAATAGTTCCTCCAATGAACAGATGGCTGAAATGTAAATTAGTTTAAGTACTCCTAGAAGAATTGACATGGGAAGCAAAAAGTTAACATCTTCCTTATGAAGTAATTATCCTTTTTGTATAACTGAAAAATAACTCAAACTACTATTACCAGAAAACGTTTTATATTCATGTAATGGACACAGGAAGTACCAGTGAAAGTGAAATAATTTTATTTATATTTAAAATCAAGGGACTATTTCAATAGTACAGTATTCATAAAAGCATGTTTTCTGTTACTCAAAATATATGTATTATGTATATTAAAACAGGTGGAAAATAATGGTGTAAAGAACCACATGATAAGAAAATTAGGAGGGTAAAATATATTTCAAAATCATATGTAAAGTATCTGTCTTTAATAAAATGTAAACTGAATTTTAAGATGAAACTGATGTATTGTTAAATTTGGTGCTTTATGTAAGTAATAGCATTCAAGCTGGAAAAGTATTCAAGCTTTTAAGTATGATGTACTGTGTACTGTCTGTATTGAAACGTTACATGATGCCCCACTAATATCTATGATGATTATATGTCAGTTAAAATGCATTTAATAAAATGAACGCATACATGTTAATATAGTGAATCAGAGCACCTTTTGTGGCCGGGCCAGAGAACCAGCTTGTGGACCGCTTATCCAGGAACAAAACCAGCACTCCACAAAGCACCTTCACTAGGAATCTGTGCCTGGGACCCCAACACAGGTGCAAAGACAGAATGTGAAACTCACACCCTCTGTCTCTCGGAAGAAAAAGGAATGCCGTATCCTCATCAGACAGCACTAGGGTACCCCATGGGTAGCATTATGGAAACTGAAAAAAAAAAAAAAAATATATATATATATATATATATATATATATATATATATATACGAATTTTACTGTAGTTTCAGTAAATCCTTCTCTATCAATCAGGAAGTCCAAAACACCTAAGTATCATAGACTTCAAAGGGGTCAATTACATGTTTCTATATTACATTAATTTTATAATACTTGTATTTACAAAATCTTTAAATGTGTCCTTTACTTCGTCTTAAAGTGACTCAAATTAAATTAATTTTATGTTAAAAGAATCCTATTTTGTTTCTCAATTTCTATTCTAAATCCAAAGGTAAGTAAAGGAAGCGCTCCGAGCTGCACTTCATGTTCCAGTGAGCTCCTGACACGTGCCCCTGGAGAGGACTCTGCAGCCCGGGCCCCTTTCCTTGGCTGCGGCTGGAGCCATGAGTGTAGGCTGCAGCATTCATGTTTATGAGGTGCATTATAAACAAGGTTGGGAGGGTAGGAAGTGTGGCTGTGTGATAAGAACTACACTCAGAGCAATAGATCCTGAAAGGCCGGTACAGCTGAAAAGTCAGTCAGGGAGGCTACATAACAAACATCCAATGCAAACATACAACAGCCCTTGTGAGAAATCTGTGCTGCCAAAACTGACAGACCCAGCAGATTCTACTGTCAGTGCCCACCACCCAGCTTCGCACACCCCTCTGCCAATCCTGAAATCCAGGATTGGATTTCACAGACCACGAGTCGCTTCTAGGAGGCTGTGTAGTTTTACAGCATAATTCCCCATCTGGGACGGCAGCATCTGTCTAGCAGTACTTGTGTCACACAACTGTGCTCTCAGCATAGGACTGTGAGAGAGGATTGTGGTTTCTCCCTGCAGACAGGGAGGCTTCCTCAGGATGGAGCCTTCACTCCTAAACAGACATGACAGCAAAGAGATGCTGGTTCCTGCCTAGACAAAAATGCTAATTTAACCTGGCCGTTTACCCACCGACATAATGCCTCACCCCATTTTTTAATATTTAACTTCCAAACAACACACAATCCTCCCCACTCATGTAATAAGTATTCCAGAATTCTTCAACCCTAGCCTCACCATTTTTCATTCTGAGACCAAGTGTGATCAACCTGACCAAAATAGGCCCTGTTCAATTTGATTTTAGGTTGGTTGGGCACAGCTGGAAGCTGCTAGAAATCAGGAAAAGAGAAAGACCTCATAGGAGGTGTTTGTTCTCCTGACCCTTTCTCCTGAGGATACCTTGGGCTGACTGCGTCTTTCAGCTCAGACATAACTCTTTACATTTGAAAGTGTAATTTAAATCCAATCATTATCTTCTGGGTTTCCAGGGGTACCCCGAGGCAAGCACTTCACCACGTCACTGTCTGTGATTTCCCTACATTTTGCCATTTCTTTGTCAATAGCATCCTTTATTCAACATTCCTGAAATAGTGTAGGTTCTTTTCCTGCTACCTGATGGATGCCATGATTAGCTGTTATTTCAAACAACAACAACAAAAACAACAAAAAGATTCTTTGCTCTGACCAAAGGAAAGTAACTCTAAATACGCTAAATACGCTGTACCCTAATACTGAGGTTGGAAGCTAAGATGTGGCTGAGACAAGCTGGGAATGGAGGTGTAATTAGGAGATCCCAGGACACATGTGCAGAACATTTCCCAGAGCCCTGGAAAGTGGTGTGGACTTCTCCCTAGAAATTGAGCAGGTTTCCAATAGGATGGCCAAGACCTGGAAGATACCAAAAGGCCATCGCCATTGAACTCTGGTCTCTTGCCTCTTTCTGATGTCCACCTATGTGCTATGTGGAGTACTTCCTGTCCTAGTTTTTCTTGGCCCAAACTCATTCTGAAGTGCATGCTAGGGTTCCTACCTTTGAAAAATGTAAAACTTTGGTCCTTCTTACACTTGTCTTGATCAATTCTTTGCTCAGGACAGAAAGAACCTAGAATGCATTTCTGCAAGGAGATTCTAGCATCTCAAACCCTATAAACAATCTCTAGCTTTAATGCAGGACATCTCTTGTGGTATCTCTTTCTGTGTTATTACAACTTTGTGATCATTAATCAAGATTTTCAATTTGAATGACGTAAGAAACTCAGCAAATTAGTAAAGCACATTTCTGGATACTGCTATGGTGTTCCAGAGGCCATTGGCATGCAGATCAACAAAATGGGGAGACAGGACCCATGAGACGGGGTTGGAACCATCCCAAGAGCGTTGCACCCACCTGGAATGGAACTGGAAGAGGTCAGGAGGTTGGCTTGCCCTTGAAGTTTTCTCACACTTGAGTCATCTTTTGCTTTTGCTGCCATTTGCAGACATCCAAATCTAGTTTATGGAACATTTTAATACAGACCTTCCGGGCATAGCATCACTGAAATGGGCCTGAGGAGGTTCCTGAAGCTTAAGAAAAGCTTAAACCACCGTAAACAGAAAATCCGCAGGTTTGCTGACTGCCATTCCAGGAAAACTTTTTAAGAATCACTAGTAAGAGTTAATACCAGAGTCAGTTTAGCCTTTGGTTTATAAGTAGGTAGTTAGCAAGAGATGGGGCTTGAGGTAGAGTCAGGGCAGTCAGCTGCACAAAGAGGAAATGAAAGCAAAATAGCTACTGGGACTTTGACCAGGAAGAGTTGGGTAAAATGGAACACAGCTCATCCCTCCAGCTAGGACTGAGATTCAAAGAGTTTAGAATTGCTAAATCCATTTATAGGTGAAAAGAAATTTCCCAGACTGGAATAAGCAAGAAGAAAAAGGAGTTAATTTCAGAATTGCCATTTTTCTTGTCTCATTTCTGTTTTTTTTTCCTTGTATCCAAACTTAATAGAGGCCCAAGGAGGTTACTCAAAGTAGAGATACAGAAACTCAACATAAGTTTCCCACACTCATGTTCTGCATTTGCCAGCTTTTTCATGATATAAGGGCTTTCATGATATCCCAGTAATACACGTAGTATAATTGGGCCCCCTAGAGTGCTTCCGTCCACTCACCGGAAGCTGGACTGTGCCCCAGGACCTGTCCCCTTAACCTTGTTCTAAGATTCACTACTCAGAGGCAAAGCTAACAGAAAGACCCATGGAATATTCCAAAGTCCCAAACCAGGACCCACGATTGCTGGACCCTTGACATGACCAGGAATATCCTTTCTTCACCTGGAGTCATTGAAATTCACGCACATAGACTCCATCTCACACATCCATTTATAACAAAGTGAGCTATGGAAAAGGACACGCATGAGAGACACAAGTGACATGACTCAGTGCCTTGTGAATTACACATGCTGTTAGTCGTGCTATGGAAGACTAAATGACAGATATCCTAGAGCTAGCCCAAATTTTTACATTCTAACAGGACTTGTGCCATTTTCTTTCCCATCCCATGAACCTGTCACCAGATAGCTCCTTCTAAAAGTGGCTTGCTAAACAAATGTTATGGGGTTTTGTGGTACTCGACACTTCCTCTGGAGTTGGATTCCAGCTTTTTTCTCATCTCAGACAGGGAATTAAGTGAAACAAGCAAAAAGTGGTGACAAAGTTCATTTCAAAAAGTAAAAGTGCAGAGCAAGGAATAAACTGGTTCTGCAGACCAAGCTTGGGACAAGGAAAACACAAGAAAAAGTATTCCCTGGAGGATAAGGAGGGCTACCATGAGGAAAGCCACAATAGCAAATTCTTCATGGGGTCTGCATCCTCTTATGACATTCAGGTCTCCAGGAAACCCTTGCGAATGTCTCCCTACGGGTCCCGAGAGGTGTTGGCTGATTCCAGCCCTCAGATGGACACCATATCTAGACCATCCTACTGAAATCCTGCTGGATTCTCATGAGAAGTTTGCAGGCAAGGCTTTGGGACGTGTCCTTCCCTTCTGTCCCGGAATCTTGTAATAAACAGCTCATGCCTGCCTCCCGGGCCTGCCCTGCCATGCCCTGCCCTCCCACCTCTAATCCACTCGCTGTGAACACACTGCTCGTGATTAAAGCCTACTACTTTTTCCTCACCAATCTGTGCCACATTTAAACCTCTGTTCATTGTACAGCAATGAAGAATAACAAAGAAAACTGTCTGGGATCACACTGCCCTAGATAACCTCTTGCAAGCATAGCAGGAGGCAAAGCCTTCTGAGGGGAGATTGCATATTTCTTCTCTTCTGTTTCTGGGAGAAAGAAAATTTCCACTTGTCTTTCATGTTTATGTTTGTGCAACCTCTTTTACCACAGACCCCTGAGCTAGAGGATTCCTTATCAGTAGCTGGTTTCTTTAAATCCCTAGAAAAAAATGATGCTTTGACATAAAAACTTTGAATGTCATGAAACAAATTGCTCCCCCTAACTCGAAAAGGGAAGAGGGGTCAGGAGACACTCCCCAGGACGTCCAGCAGCCTTGCAGTGTACTCTTTTAGGGTAGCGTCACACTCTGTCCCACCGCAGGGGAAGCAGAGTGAATCCGGTGGCCTCTGTGTTTACAGGGTCATATCCCTGTGGGAAAGGTCCCATTCTGGTCCTTCTCCGCTATCTACCATGTCCTTTCTGGGTCCTAGAGCTTCCTGTCAAGCCCTGACTGGGATTTCCTCCTGGGGCTACTCAGGGTACTTTTCCAATGTTAGCTGCCATCCTCCTCCCACCTTTTTTCATTCCAGTACCCTGATGACAGTTTTGGCCTCAAGTCTATCTCCCTATCACTAACCCTAAACCATTACGTGGCCTGCAGTTGATTGTGAAGCTTTCATCTGGCGGACACATATTCTGTTGTGATGTGGGTTAGCCGGAATGCAGGGGAGTCAGGGAAAGTGGAAGTAGGTTGGAAAGTGCGACGGGAATGTAGAAGACTTTATTTTTCACACTAGGTCCCTCCTGGGCTACTGGGAGGGCCAGGGCCCACAGTTCCACCTCTCCAAGGCTAGATATCACTGAGCTGATCTCTTCGGTTCTGGTGTCTTGCCTAAGGACACATTCTAGCCCTGCTTCTTAGACTGCCACCTATGGATTTCCTCATCCTTAGCCCTTTGCGAGTGACCAAGGTCCACCTACCCGACTTGTACAGGTTGGGGTGAGAATTTGTTGGAACCCAGTGGCGTAATTTTCTTGAATAGTAGGTCATGACTGAAGATCATTTGTCACATTATTCACTTATGTCAAGCAGTGTATTCGAAGGTACAGTGGAGGAAAATTCATTAGGGTTTTATCGAAGTTTCTCAGAGGCAAAGCACAAACTGTTGGACAGGCACGCTGTGATGTTAGGGGATTGTCTGGACCTTTGTCTGGGAGGTGATTGTAGCCAAAGGAGAGATCTGAAGCCCAAAGGAAGCGGGGCTGGAGCTCACACACAAAGCCGAAGCTATCTAGCATCTAAATTCCAAGGAGTTTACCCTTTTTAGACGATGCCCTGAGGCTGAAACGGTTACAGCCTCACTGGGGGAAACTTGATGTGTCCAACAATTTACAGAGAGTTCATCTTTACCAAGGAATGCCCTGGGACTAAACAAATGGCATTGACCCAAAGAATTACATAGCTGAGACTTTCTCTTGAGCTAGTCCCAAGGAGTTTGGCTTTATCAGAGGATGCTCTGTGCCTGGACATGCCAAGGACTGACCAGAGGCTGCCCTGTAAGGTTTCCAGGACCCAATTCTTACTTTGCCTCCCACTGACCCATCATGATGAGTATCTCTTCTGCTCTGACTCCATGGTTGGATCCCTTCTCAGATCCTGGGAAAAATACTCAGTTTCTCAATATTGTCGTCAAAAGTCTTATATTCTTGCATAATGAGGAGTGGCCTATGTACAAAGTGTGGCCCACTCTGGCTACCTGATTTATAACAGAGCAGTCCATATCAATTTGGAATGGGGGTAAGAGAGCATAAGTGTCAGAAGCTTTCATGGCCTTCTACAAAAAAAACAGATCTTTGCCATGGAACTATGCCACGGGAGTTGATGTGACTGAGTACTTTTTGGCCAGACCCTCACCGCACAGGTTGCCTCCTTACCAATCTGCACCATCAGTGCCTCCAGAGGATAAAGACAATCTCCTGCGCCCGCCCATACTAGGTCTCGATCTATTTATTGCAAGATTCCAGCCTCAGGGAACACAAGTAAGCCTGCTCCTCCGTGGAGCAGCAGACACAGGTGGTACTGTTCAAGGTCATTTGTGCATCTCTAGCATCACAGTGAGAAAATGGGTAACTTCTCTGAGGACCTGGAGGAGTTTATTGATGAAATCTGTAAATTGATCTTGGAAAGTGTCCAGTTTTTTATCTGATCTTGTGAAGTGTCCAGTTTATCCTGTTCTCTTAGGGCACAGCAATGGAAAAAGAGGATTATGAGTGCTGCAAGGAGCCCAGTGATGGTTTTTGAGATTGTACTTGATGGCAATGAGGTGACCATAACCCTGGAGACCAGGAAGCCAATGGGGAGCGGGTCTCCAGGCCCTCTTCACAGGGCCGTGAAACACCGCACCCACACCTGGAAATGGTGTGCTCAGAATCACTAGTGGGGGCTCTGCTGCAAACCCTGCAGACTTACAACACTGGTTAGAGAGGCGTTCCATAGCTACGCTAATTTAACCCTGAAGTCCATAGAGTGCCAAAATATACCAGGACAATATTTTATTAAGAAGTCAGCTCCAGACTTTAGGAGGGAGCTCCAAAACCTCTGACAGAGCCCGTGAGCTGGAGTAAGTCAGTTGGTCAACGTGACCTACGCAGACTTCAGCAACCGTGGTGAGGAAGGGGGCGAGGAGAAAGTGCGGGTGAAAACTTCGCTGTTAGAAATGAGTAAGGTACGTTGGGAAGCTGTTAGAAATGAGTAAGGTATGTTGGGAAGCCCACAGCATCAAGCAGGGACTTCATCTCTCTGGGAAAATTGAAACCATCACCTCATCCTTACGTTTACTATGGAAAATATTTTTCTTGAGATCCAGGAATTTTGCTTCCTGTGTGGCACTAGTTACGCCTTATACCTTTAAGCAAACTCAACAGGAAGAGGGACCCTTATCATCCAAAGAGTGTTAAAACTAAGGCTGGTTGCTTCAAGTTTAAGCAGTTGATGCACTGAGCAAACAAGTTCCCTCAAAATATCCCAAAGCTTTCCAAGTCTGTCTGAATACAAACAGAACCTCAGACACAGGAAAAGGGGCTTCCGTTGCTCACGGAAGGAGGTGAGGTCATCCACCACCTTGGTAGCCAGAAGAAACCCCCAGACATGTTGGCATCCTGGGATGTCTTGCTCAATTTTGTCTGCCTAATTGAGAAAAATAGCATTCTGTTTCTCAATTGTTGTGGGTCTTGAAGGTGTTAACAGTCAGTTTACTTTATGTCCACTCTTAGCTGTCAAATGGGAGATTGTCTTTTCCAAGCTGCCTTCATAGTAAAACCAAAATGTTCCATAGCAGCAATTGGAAGAGATATATCCTTCCTATTCAGGGGCCATGCCATCACTGAAATCTCTGGCAACCCACATCCCAGCTGTCGGAGACTCAGCCAACACTCCTCCACTAAGCCCGATTCCTCTGTGAAGAGGTGATCAGCAAGCACAGTCTGATGGCACCGGGGGAGAGCTGTCAAGGCCGGTAATCATCCAGCCCACAGCCTCTGTCTATGCCCCCAGAGGTGGCAGCGTCCCCCTGGTAGAGCGCAAAGGCAGGCTTAAAGGTTATTAGTAATAAAGTTTTGGCTACACCATTGCTGGGTCCCTTGCCAGTGCCCATGCAACGTATTAATTTTACCAGTAAGCAAGCTGCTGTGAGAATGGCGTCTAGTGCAAGACCTCAGAATTATCAATAAGCAACTGTCCCTATTCATCCCCCAGTGACAGACACCATATTCCTTCCTTTCACAGATTCTGGGGGACATTAAGTTTCATTCTGTTCTTACTCTCAAGGACTTTTTTTCTATTCCCATGGAACCTAGTTTCCAATACTTGCTTGCCTTTGAATGAAAGAACTCCCTAACTGAGCTCAGCCCACGGGATCCCTGGACTGCTGTGCTTTACCTGTTCTGTGTGGGCTTTAGCTGGAGATGTGAGAAATCAGAAGCTTAGGGCAGGAGGACCGTAGAGTGCCTAGATGACCTCCTCATCTGTAAAATGCATTCTGTACGTTCCAGTCATAATCCCTCCCCACTGCCCGAACCAATACAACATGAGGGGCCTCCGCTAAGCAGTAAGCAAATGTACTCCCGCCAGGAAAAGGGCACACACATGTCTTGGTATGCATAGCTACCTTTACTGCTTGGACAGAGGCCTTCTTACCAGCACAAATTAGGCCTGAGAGGTTGGAAGAGCCATTCTTAAGGAAGTGGTCACCAGGTTTTTTTCTGCTTAGAGCAACTGAAAGCAGTAATGGACACTCCCTATCTCAGATTATGTAGGGGTCAGGGGTCAGCATATACCTAAGGGAGACCCTGCAACTGTGTTCCTGCCTTCTTATGGGAAGATTGTCTTCAGCCAATGAACGTGACTATCTACTCATGCTTGGTTATAAAAAAAACTCAGCTGAATGAATGTTAGTGGATACCAAGAGAAATTCATGCACTGGTGATACCGAATTCCTGGAGCTACTCCAGAGATTTCTTATCAGTGCATTTTTAGCTACATTGGCAGGGAATTTATCTATCTGGGTAAATTAAAGCAATCAGCTAACTCATATGTATACTATTGAAAGTAATTTATCTTGTGACTCGGGGATACTTTTTCCTGTGTAGCACTAATTATTACTTGTATCTCCAAGCAAACTGGACAGGAACATGTACCCTTGTTTATTTGGTCCTTGTGAGCAATCAAGCACCTAATAATCAATCCCTTCTCATTCCTTTGGCCACCAGGACAGGTACTAAGTGAGTTACAAAGCTCATGTCTATCCTACTGTGTCTAGGCATCCTACTTGGAAGAGGCCCTGGAGTAGAGTACTAACCAAATCCCCCTCCTTGTACCAAAATTATCTAAGGACCTGCTAGTCTAGATGAAATCACCAGAGTATTGTCATCCTCTAGAATTAAGAAGATTCACTGGCAGTAATGGTTCTACAAAGTCATAGGGGACTAGACCCCCTGTCTACTAAGAAGTGGTTCATGCTTAGTTCTAGAAGAATGTCGTTTCTAGGTCAAGCAGTCTGGAACAGTGAGAGACACATCACTAAAACTAGCTGACTGAGCTTCTAGGGTACCCCAGAAACTGTGTGACCTGTGGCAATCTTAGTAAAATCTGGGACCCTGATTTCCTCCCTGAACTGGGCCTTTATTAATGCTTCCTATAGCCTATTTGGACTATGCATACGTAACTTCTTATTCAAATTTATTTATTCTCTGTCATTGGTCAAGATCCTCAGTCTCCCAAATGCATGTATGGCAAAGGCTTAAATCGATGAGATGACTGGTATGATCTTAGGGGTCCAGGGGGATCAAAACCCTCTGCAGTGTTCTTGACTCTGCGGCTACCATGAGGGCTAAGACAGAGCTTCTCTGGAAATCCCATATTTATTCCATCTCCAAACAAAGAGCAGGGATACTGAGGAAAGCACGGGACATGAGCAGAACTTTGGGAGTCACCTCAAAGATGCCCCCAAGTAGTAAATTATGCCAATTTAGGAGAATAATCTTATCTCCATGATGACATTTAGGGTAGGGTAGGAGTGAGACTGCAGGAGTGATTTCTACAGCTGCAGTCTCTATCTGCTTAATTGATGTTTGAGCCAGGTGTGCTCAGCCTTATCTTCCCCTTTGAGGCATCTTTGGCCTCACAGGCCACCACAGGCCTCAGCCAGGACCAGTGATTCATAGAGGTTCACTCACTATGAATCAGCTCCCATCGCCAGGCAAGGGGCCGAGGCCTAGGACAGACTCACAGATAAACATAGAAAGCCAATTAGTTAATGTTAAATCCTGTTGAGAGCCGCTTCGTAGTGGTCTCCAACACTTGTCATCTAATAGCCATTACACTACAGGTGATGATCTGGACCCCGAATGAAAGCCCCTTCCTATCTAAAGCTCATCAACAAATCCTTAAGGAAGGGTACAGCTCCCAAACGTCCTTTAAGCAGGTATTGCAAGACCACCACACTCTGCATAGATAGGGCCAGTGCCTCTGTTCAGCAGGCAGCAATCAGGGAAAATAGATGTTCACCTTCAGCGCTTCTTAAAGGTTTTCAGACACCAGGCCTACAAGAGAGGAATACCACAGATGGCACTCCGCAGGCGGGGACCACTCCCTTCCACCGACCTGCACCTGTGCAGTGGTCTACGGTCAGTCCTTCAATGTCTGCCCAAGGCTTCCTATCTGGAGGTAGAAATAAGAAAAACAAATACCCTTGAACTTTCCCTGAAATATTCTGAAATCCCAAAAAGGAAACACATATGTCAACTTGTCAGCATGAGCTGTAATAATCTTTCTTCACCTGGATGTCCCTGAAGGTGCATCTGTATGAACCGCATCTAACACACACAATCATAACAGAGGGAATTATGGGAAAAGGGTGTGTGTAATGGATGCAGTGGACTTGACCTTGCAAATCACATTGTCAGTCACATTCTGAAAGACCTAATGGGAGGCCCCCTTGACTTTGCACACAATGTTAAATTCTGAAACCCAGCACTCTAATCGCTTACTCCATTTTCCTTTCTGTGGTCGCAAGTGTGCTCCTCCTGAGCATGGGTAAAGCGTCACTGTTTTTTCCTTACCATCACGTGCGACATCCAATTGTTTCCGCATTCTGCACAGGAACACTGGAACCCATCCCGGACCCATCACCCAACATAGCACAACTAAGAAGCATTAAAAGCTTATTAGGCATAATTTTAAAAAAATATAGGCATCAAGCATAGAGCAAGCATGGGCTAAGAACAGGAACATTGTGGTCCAGAATTGGATATATTTATGTGAGTTTTGCAGTAGAAATCTAAATGAAGAGTATTAATTTACACTTAAAAGGAAATGACTCTAAAGGCAAAAGGTCCGTTTCACAGACGAAAATAGCCCATTCACAACCAAAAGTCTCTTTTTACAAGTGAAATACATAACTTACTGTATCATTAAGGTGCACAATAACTTTTGTGTCCTGATTAACTAAAAGTACAGTTTTACCATTATGATCTTCTGTTTTCCTTTCTTCCTACCTTTATGTCTTCTATCTTACTTTATACTCATACCAGTAACTTTGCATATAGTTCAAGACTTGGAGTCTTAGAGCTGTAATGCAGAACTGATTCTTACTCTGCGGCATCTAACTTCTGGAACTGATCAGTCACAAGATTCTCTGCCTCTACAGTGCACAAAGGAACATTGCGCAGCACCCGATTTGGGTCCAGAAAGCCTGCTTAGGAAATCCCCTTATAACAACATAACCTACCAAATAAATGTTAAATCTAACAATTTCTATAAATGGTATGAAATTAAATGGAATTTAGGAAAATAAAAAAAAGACAACTGGTAAGAAAGTAAGTAAATATGACGCTACAGGTGAGACCTACAGGTTAATCATAGGCCTAGTTTTAGAAGCCATAGTTAGTCTGTGAGAGGTAAAGCTACAACTTTCTCTTAACACTACACTTCCCCTTGGTTCTCAGATAGCTCTGTCTTTGGAGATTTTTACATAAAAGATTCATGTATTTTCTGTCCTAAGACCTCTGTCACTTTTCCTGTGTGAATTTCTTTTGGCAGCTTATGTGTCTGTTTGATAATAGGTCTTAATACAACTTCTCTTCAATTTAGAGACTACATCATGGATTGGGAGTGGCAGATAAGAGTCAAGTAGGGTATCTAGTGAAATATTATGGTCATTGTCCTGAAGAAACAAAAGGGAGTTGGGCAGAGGATGGGGGATAATAGCATTTACGATGGAGAAAATTATACAATATCAGAAAATAGTTTTCACAGTTAAGGAGGATTTTCAACTTGATTGCCTGGAGAGTCACCTAGAAGATTAGAAAAGTATAGTCCAGGGTGTGTTAAACAGGTCATGAAGGTATGACCCTGGGTACTAATTCTGAGTCTTGGTCCCTTCAGCTGTGGTGCTAGAGCCCTGTTCTGGGTCACTGATGCTACAAACTGAGATTTATTGTTATGGTTACAATTGAAATAAATCCAATTCCAAGGGGGAATCTTGGAAAGTGACTGGGTGATGGACACCTTATGCCCATTACTGAGTTAATCCAGGGGTGAGCTCTGGGTTAAATGTGCTGTTAGGAGCCATACCCTGGACGTGTGTGAGGGCTGACTTAAAAAGATTGTGTTTGTCCACAGCTCCTCTCTTCTCTTTCTGCCTTTTAGTTACCATGGCCACTGTGCTCCTTTCACCTTGGAACTGGTCAAGTCTGAATCCTCTGTAAAACACGAGCTTTCTCGTCAATTGTGAACATTGTATTTTGTATTTCCAATGGGAAAACTAATATAGAAACTTGAAAACAGAGAAGCAGGATACTGTTCTAACTATACCTGGACACATGATTTAGAGGCCTTTGGAATTGGTATAAGAAAAATTTTGAAAAAGTTTAGAAATGTAAGACATAGAGGTCCTAGAATGCTGAATCAGGACCTCAGGGGTAGCTGGGGTCCGAGCTCAGAGAAGCACAATGATGCTAGTATCCATGGTAAAGGTTACGCCTGTAGAGATTCAGAAGCAGGTTCTACTAGGATTGGAAGAAACACCACACATGGCAACCTTTAGTGAAAATAAATGCGACATTTTGCCCCTTCCTTATTCTGCTCAGAAAACTGAATTTAAGGGTTATTGACTAATGCTACTGCAGAGGAAATTTCCAGTCAGCACAATGATCAAGCTTAGGAATAGTTATTGCTGACTGCTTTTAGAGGGGATTGTAGTAAAAATTCAAAACAAAACAAAACAAAACAAAAAATAATACAACAGAAAGATTTGAAAAATTTAAGCTTTGACCACGAAAGAATCACAAGTACAGATGAAAACAAGGAGATGTGATTTCAGAAGACAACAGAAGTGTTAAGTAGAGATCAAGTACTTTAACCTGAGACATAAAAAAAGATTCCTTGATGGTATCTCAGGAAGCTCTGTGGGAAGGTGAGATAGGTGGATCCTTAAAAGTTTGAGACCAGGCAGGGCTGCAGAATGAGCTCAAGACCAGCCTGAACTGCATAGAGACCCTGTCTCAAAAAGACAAAAAAAAAGTGATGATGGTACCTCTGTAATCAAAAATAATCCACCTGTTCTCTGCCCCCAAAATAAAAATGTAAGCCTGTCGTTTTGGAAGAGCGCCTCTGGGTCCCTTCTGGGAAGGCTGCTTTGTGCGCTTTCCTGGGATTCATTTCACTATGCTCCACCTCAGCCCCTCACAGGCTGCTCCCTGCAGCTCGGCGGCAGCGGCCCAGCCTGCCAGGAGGCCTTTCTGTCGCCTGCATGATGCAGCTTTTGTTTTCAAACATGAAGGATGAAAGAGTTTCGGCGCTCTTCAGCGTCCCACTCAGATTTTAATAGAAGGCTTGGGAGGCCAGGCAACGCGCCTTTTAGTGACGGTACTTGAAGCTCTAGTGATGGAGTGATAAGGTACAGTGATGATGCCAATGATTTAAAGAACTTACAAACGTGAGACAGCAGAGGAGCTACAGTCTATGAGCTGAGCAAGTCTAAGACAGAGGCCACGTGCGCTGAGAAGGTACCCAAACCTAAGGGAGTCATATTGTGTAGTCACATGGTATAGATACCAGACAGAGCTACCAGACACCAGATCTCCTTTGATGTTTTCATCTGGCTTTAGTCCTATCATAGTCTGTCTCCTCGAAACTCCTTTTGAAATGAGAATGTTTATGTGCACCATGATATCCTGAGAATGTAGAATCTTCTTTTCAAAGTTTTAGGGGGCTTATAGCTCACAGTGTGCAGAGTCTCAGAGAAGACTTTGGACCTCTTCATGCACAATGGCAGGAGTTTTGAGATTTGGTGAGTGAATTAGTACAGTTTTTGGCTAAACACAGAATAGTTGCAATTCATTAGGTAGAATAATGGCTTTGTATTTATTTGGAGATTAAGTATCATTTACGATGCATTTGGGTGTCACTTCAGTAAGGCATGTAATGTGACAGCCAGCCTGGATTGTCACCTTGATTGGCTTCAGAGTCACCGAGGCAATTAGTAACCACACGGGTTTGCTTTACTAATTTTGGGTGGCTGAGGGATGAGTGTCTTGGCTTACTCTTTCTGGCCCAGATCCCTTCCTTCCACTGCTGCTTCCCTGCTTTTTCTCCGGCAGTGTGAAGCTGGTAGCCGTGTTGCAGTATGCCTTTCTGCTGTGATGTTTCTGCCTTGGAGCGAGAAGACACTGAACTGAACCACAGAAGCCGTGGGTCAATTTAAACTTCTCTTTCATTAAGTTTAGGGTGTTGAGTACTTTTTCCCAGGAATATGAAAGCTGACCAGTACAAGTTTACAAACAGGGATCAAGCAGAAATCATTGATGACTTGATTAGGAGAACCCAAAGAAAGAATTTAGGGTGATTTCCAGGAATAGGAGTGTGTCTAATGAATGCTCCTGTCATAAATGAGACATTTGCAATTAATTTAAAAAATGATCCTTATTAACAAGGGGTGGTTGTGTGATATATTGAGGTGAGTATTACAGGTACAATGTAATCTATACAGGATCATTTAGGGTTTAGAGAATTATTGAAGCCTAGATAGGAAATCAGCAGTCTTCATCATGTATATTTTACTTATGCCAATATGTCTGGCCTGGAAAACTAACAGAAAGTATACATGAAGAACAGCATAGGTAAATTCCTGGGAAACCTACACTAAGAGTTTTGGTAAAGAAGCGATTTTCCAAAGAATGTGACTAAGATTAGTTATTGAATTAGCGAAAGGATTAAGGTATAAATCTAGAAAAATCAAGTTGCGATGCTTTTTAAATTAGGCAAGGCAGTGAATCACACTGAAATTGTGAATAAAACAGAAGTTTAAAAACTGTGATGAAAAGTTTTGGTGACAGTCCATTGCTGAAGAATGCACTGCAAACGCTTCACTTGGGTGGACTTATCTGGAGGCAGACTGCTATGAGTGAGGAAGAAAATTTGCCTTATGAAGTGAAGACATTTCAAGGCAGATTAATTGCGAAGCAAGTTGAGTCTTGAATATTAAGGCTTCTTACATGATTGTACCATTTGTCTTTAAGCAACGCCTAAACCAGAAAATATCCATTTGTTTTATATTTTTTGAGCTTCTTATTACCACTAAAGCAACAGGTAAACTACCAAAAATTATGTTTTCTTCTTTAATAAAATCACCAGTAAAGCATTGAACGCGAGATTTCATGGAGACTGACATTTATTTAGACGCATCTGCTCCAGTGACATGGCACTGCTCCCACTTGTAACACTGGCTTGCTCCACCATTCTGTAGTTTATAGCTTTTCTGCAGGAATAGTAACAGCTCTGAAGCCTTCCATAGTGACCATAACTCATTCAGAGAAACCTGTGTATATTGAACTCAACACGGCTAAGTTGTTTTTCAAATCACATTTGACATTTTAAAATGCCATTGTATTTTATGAATACGCTCATTTAAACATTACCTCCAAGGCCAGGGTAGAAACATATCTGACACACAAAATGCATTCCGTTATACAGTAGAAAACAAATTTAACACAAATCATTTGTCATATACTTCTTAAGGTAATTGTAAGAGTACTATATCGGAAGTGTATCAGATTTTTTCAGAAAAATCAACGCTCTATACGAGCTGTGTCAGAAATGGCTTCAAACACTCTAAAACCAGGGCTATTGAAGATTGCTGTCACTCAGACACTTGTAATAAAATACACTGATGTTTTACACAAATATTTTGAGATCTTAAAGAAATGAAAATGTAGAAAAATAAGAGAATCACACATTCATGACAAAATTGTGACTTATTCAATGTAAGCCAATCGTTGTTTAATCAATATGATGATGTGTTGCACCATAAAACGCTTTGGGTATTATCTCTCTCATTTTCCTCCTGGTTCCAGAAAACAATCACAACAGCTTGTCTTTGCCTGAGAACACATAAAACCAAATAGGAGAAAGTATTTTTTTATCCATCTATGATGTTTCTTTTATTGGATAATAATATAACTAACTGAAAATAAAACAAAGCAAATCTAGGATCGTGAAGTCATTTAAAGAAATCATGCATATATATATTCTTACTTTTATATTTCCTCAATCTTAGAAAAATGGGAATGTAAAATAGTGAATTCTACGAAAGAATGCATACCTTCAAGTTGCATAGCTAAGATAAATTAATTGTATGTAGGACATTCAAAACAAATACCCGTATGCTTTCTATGTCAAGATATATCTTAAGTTTTTTGACTGCAAAGTAATTTACTTTGCCATCTGTAAAGTAAGAGCACTACAAACTCCATAGTCACTCAAATTAACTTCACTGCTTAAAGCAATTTTAGGAATTTCTTTATAAATTGCAATTGAAATGTACTAGAATTTGAAATTTAAAATCGAGCAATAGTTAAATATTTCATGTGCCTTTTATATTTGAACACTGTACATTAATGTTCTCCTGGTGTCGTCTGCATAGACCTGCATGATGTTAAGTAAGGGGAACACTCTGATTCTGGTGTAAATGGTTTCTGACACATTTGAAATTCAGGAAAAAATGAAATATTTTAACACTGTGTTTGCTTAGAATGTATATTACATACAAAGAAAAGCCAAAGATTGTATGTCTAATATTGTGTAAAGTGGTATCTGATTACCAAGGCTCTTCCTCAGCACTGATGTCCTAAACCTGCTTTGCTTTCCATTTCCATTGGCTTCCATACTCAAAGCTTCTCCTTTGCCATCTATTTCCAACTCATTCATGCTCAACCAGCCTCCCTAGTGACGAACCGCAGATCTCAAGTCTCTGCTAGAAGGCGTGTAAGTGTATTCACAGCCAGGCCAAGAGAAGGAAGCATGAAATGAAGTGCGCTATACACCAAGGAATCGTGCCAAATTCATTGAATTCCCTGGTTTCCGTTTAATGCTATAGTCAAGCTTTCTTTTCACCTGCCGTGGATTCAGTTCTACTCTGACGGTTTTAGCAAGCAGTGCTATATCTTCAGCCTTTCTGCAGATTTAATGGAAATCCAATTTGAGGGTTTTTTTCTTGCTTCTTAGTGAAGAACACAAATACCTGATATTTATTGCAACACTTTGGACTACGTCTCAATTTAGTTGAAGGCTATCCTTTCTTTGGAGTATTGCTTATAGCATAATATATTCTATTTTTCATAGACCTTGGGGAATGCTTTCTTTTGCCTGTGTCTCTTACGTGGTGAATTCTTGACAAACTATACAACTTATCTACTGCTTTCATAAAACAAAATGTGCTATTTTGCATTACCATTGTGTCAGTGCAGGCTATCAATAAAATCTATATATTCAGATTGTATGTAGCTCTAGTGAACATCACATAGCCAAAGAAGGCTGAGCAAGGAGCAAAATGTTTCACTCATTTTTTTCAAACATACACTTTTCAAATGTTTCTAAAGAACATGCCTAGCAAAGGAATTCTTCCGTATGGTGCTGAAAAAGAAAATGATGAGATATTGGTGGTGTCGAAAAGACAAGGCCCAGCAGAGAACGTGCTCAGTGTCCGTGAACGTGTACCTGCCTTGACCTCAGCGGGGCTGCTGGATGCTTCACATCAGGCCACCGGGAATGACCCTGGCCCTTTTCTGCAGCAGTGGACGCCACCAACTTTGTCTTGGCAGTCGTTCTAACACCACCAGTTGAGTAGAAGAGTTTCTCGCCCTGTTTTCTAATGGCATATATGATTCACAAGGAACAGAAATAAAGACACTTAATTCCTTTAAAAGTTTCATAAACATTTTAGATAACAAGAGTAACTAGAATATATTTAGTATAAGAAAGTCTTATGTTCAAAGTTCTCTATTCTGGCATGTATGTGAACTGTATGAGAAATTCAGACAACTTTGTGCTAGACAGATTACCCCTTACTATAGACATTAACACAGAAAATTTATTTATCATTAAATACTGTATCTTTAGATCAATATATTTACAAATACATATAGGTGTGTACAGAGAATAATTATAATGAAGTTTAATAGATGCAGAAATGCTAGACAAATATTTGACTTCTTCTAACCACTGCTTCTAAGTATAGATTTAGTTTCCCACTTCCAATACAATCAGAACGTTTTGGAGCATCTTCCAAGTCAAAGTAATAAAATATTAATCTTTCTCAGATTTTAATAGCTCTCTCATGCAGTGTGTTATTTAACTTCCTGCTGTGCTTTTGTAGAGCACGTGACCATTTTTTAATATGACACAGGCTGATAAACTTTAAAGGAATCTGCTCACTTGCTCAGACAATGAATGTGTATTCATGACCTTTCTGGTCCAGTTATAAATCCTCAACCACGAGAGGCACCAAATAAGGCCTGAATTTATTCCCTTCAGGCTCTACTTTAAACCAAATCAAATGCTACATTCTCCAGTCCCTTCCTGAAACTGTTTCTCACTGGCGCTGTAGGAAAAAGGCCTTGATTTTTTCCCTTTGGTTTCTCTACAGAAACAGAAGAGTTTCAAGAAAGTCGTGCAATTTAGCACTGACCCACAAAGGCCTCAAGTGAGATAAAACACTATGATTCTCTTTCCTCTCATTTATTATTTCATCTTGTACATTAAAAAGTCTTATTTCCAATATTTGCATCCAATTAAAGAAATAGTGTTGCCGATTTTAAGAGGTAGTGTCACATAGGAACATCACTCCAATCAAACTAGTAGATGCCTAAGCACCTAACAGATCAAAACATCTCTCAGGCCCATTCCGAAGCTCATGTAATGAAGCTACCACCAATGTGAAAGGATGATAAGCAATTTCAAGTAGAGATAGGACACAAAAACTCACATTTAGAATGTCATAGGATGAAGTGGTGATAATAAAATAAGCATTTAGGAATAAATGTCATTAATTTTAATGAATTAGTAGGCAAACATGAATTGAAATATCAATTTTGAACAAGTGGGATTCCAGACACATGAGGAATTTATTCTCAATTGTAAGGTTTTTCCAATAGTTTTCAAATAGGTACTTTCAATGAAGACTGAATCAAAGGAAAAAAATATAAATACCATCTAAATAGAAGAGAGCAGGATAAAAAGAAATCTATTCCTAAGACTCAGTAAAACTTTCATTGCTTCAGTGAAACGATGCCTTCCTGGAGGCTTGAAGTTCTGAGTTTGATTCCCAGGACCAAATCAAACCACAAAGTGGACAACAGTGGTAACAAAGATAACGATGGTGACAACAACAGCAAGAACATTGCTTCTGGGGAAAAGAGCAGAAGCAAAGGCAGCTTCCACTTTTAGAGACACAAAATAACCTTCATCACCATATTCTTCCCCAAGTGAGTGGCTTTATCTGCTACCAGCAAAGAGACATTTTCCTAAGTATGCCGAAGACACAGGGCGCGTGGCTTCCATGCAGCTACGTGGGGTGCAGGAACACTAAGAAAGCATGAATTGAAATCTCAGCTCAAAGGCCTTGCCTCAGCTCAGCTGGACTCAGAACGTCTGAGTTCTTGCCCAGGTTTGTGATACTAAACTTAAACTGAGAAGTGACTAAAACACGAAGAATATTCTATGTGCGGAGCAAGTGTCATCTTCTGAATGTCTGAGTGTAAAACAGAGAGAAACATTGCAGAAATGATTCTCCTATAGCACGTAGAGCACTCTCATCACACAGAAACACTCATAAATGTGATGAAAGAAATCTGAACCTGTGGTCATGTAAATACTTAATGAGACTCACAACAAAATCCAAATGCACTTCAAATTCTAATGAAATTGACTCAAACATCACACATTAATATTTTCGGAATTTTTCCAGGTATATACTTGACTTTGGTTTCTGTTGTTCTGTGATGAGACCCATCATTCAGTCAAGAAGTAGGTAAGACTCACACAAAGAAGAAAAGTCTTTATCAAACCATAAAGAAATTAAAACAGAGCAACACTCAGTGATGACTGTTATGGTTTATATCTAGATGTTTCCCCCAAAGCCTCACATGCTTATAGGTGGGGCTTTTGGGAGGTGACAAGGTCGTGGGTCTGTGACACAGATTAATGTGGTATGGGAGGTGAAGCCAGGTGGGAGAGTTGGGTCGCCATGAGTGTGTCATGGAAGACTGTGTAGAGCTCTTGTCTCCTTCCTTGGCTCTGCCCTGCTTCCTGGCTGCCTCGCCATGAGCTGTTGATCTTCACTGATGCCCTCTACTGTACCCCTTGCACTGGAGCCAGTGAGCCAGGGCCTGCAGCCTCTACAGCCTGCCAGCCAAGCCTTTCCTTCTTGACTTGTGGATGTCAGATATTTTGTACCAACAATAAGAAAGCCATTGAAACAACAACCTAGGTACTGGAATAACCAGAGAGGATAATTAAAGTTTGTCTTTATTCCAACTATGCTGAAAGACCAGGAGGAAACATGCATGAACATAAGGGAAATTTTTACAGAGTGACAGTACAAGCAGAAATCAGTGAAAATGCTAGTAGAAAAATCACAAACAGCATGATTATCTGGCTAGGCATAACATACGAAAGTAAATTTAAAGTTCAAAAGAAATTATACAAATTGGAGTACAAAGAGAACAAACTGAAAGAAAAAGTTAAAAATATTTAAAAATAATAATATTTAAAAATATTTAAAAACAGTTACCAAAGTTTTTATCATATCATTGACAGTCCTAAGAGGAGAAGAGTAAAAGAATATGCAACGTTTTGGGGAGCGTTTACATCATGAAATTTTGCATATTGGAAGAGGAAATATGTTTCAAATCAGTAAGTTAAGATTGCACCATTTGAGCAGTCTCAGTGCTGATTTTCATTTCATGTGGAGTATGGGTGGTTCCAAATATGCTGCTGTGATATTTTAAGTCATCGGCCTCCATGCTGTGAGTCTCAGGAGAAATCTAGGGAGCAAGTTTCCTTCATCACTTTTCCCCTTGTTTTTTTCAAACTTCTAGGTGCTCTATTCAGGAGAATTGTTTGGAGATCTTTGGCTGAGATAAACGTTTGTACTTAGCATTGTGAGTTGAGTTACGATTTCAGAACCTTCAAGGTTCAACATCCACAGGAAAAAACCTTTTTCATTTCTTCTATTTTTATATTATTACTTTCATATTCTGGTTTTAACTTTATCAATTGTTATTTTGAGTGAACGTCCTTATGCTATTAAAGGACGTGATTCTCATCATTTTCTAGCACACATAAACTGCTCAGTACAACCATTCTCTTTCTGAATAGGAAACAAAAAATCTTTCAAAAATGTATTAGATGGGTATCTGCTCCAGATGATATTTTCTTTAAAAAAATATTCTAAAGTATTTCTTAAAAAATGTATTCATTACCAACATCGAATGACACATACCTTTATAATTTTACATAATCTTCTACGTACCAATCGCTCTTTTTTCCACGAGCACACAAGGACAGCTGCATTTCCTCACTTTCCCAGCCTTACGAGGGCTTTTGATTCTCATTTTCTACAGGCATAGCCCTAAAATATTCTGCCCAATCCCGACCTAGGTTGGAATTACTACAGGATACTATATCCTGGGGTCTAAATATGGAAAGAGTCATAGCCTTGAGTCTTCAATTGAAAGATAGCAAATTAGAAGGACTTTTTGAAATTCAAGTTCCTATCACAAAAGCAATAAAAAAATAAACACTACTTGACTCACTGAGATTTGCTTATTGTAGCAGTTACCACTGATTTAAGCTATCTGGTTATTATTTCATATCTCATATTAATACTAAGCAGTCATAATTTGGCTACTTATGTTATTATTATTAATTTTAAATGGTAGTAGTACTTACAAAATACTATATTTTAAGGTTGCCTAATTAACGAAAGAATATTTTTAGTTGATAAAAGACATGCAAAAAAGTAAAAATCCAAATAGTAGTTTCTATTTTTGGTCTTTACCAAAAGAAAAATCACTAGGTAACAAAAAAAAAATCTAAATCTGACTTCTGTTATTGAGATTGATTACCATTTTGGTTCCTCAATTAACTGTAAACTATAAAACATATTTGGGTTGAAATTTCTACTTAAAACTGTGTTTAATCCTTTAAAATACTGTAAACCATCTTAACCACTCCATTTAGTTTCTAATGGTATTTTCCCAATGATATTTTTAAAGTCTATTATTCACATAGTAGTACACCTTTTGAAAGATATAAGTTATGCACAGCTTGTAAAATATGATCTCTCAAAACAAACATGCAAGTATCGATCTTACTAAATTTTAGTTAGAAATTTAGCTTCGACTCTTTCTTAGCTGTCAAATAACTCCAAATACACTCTTGCTCTTATCTCTCAGGTACTTTTCCCACATAGGCAAATGTATAATTGATTAATCACTGACTAGTGTGCTGTGCTATTTGATGCTTTTGCTTACCTGAATTTTTTCATTATAAAAGAGAACTAGTTGAAAAAGTCACTTTGCCTGAAGAAATACAATTTGTAGGGCAGTGGGAGTTCAAGATTGATGCTTCTAAAAGAGCAGGCAAGCAAAACATTAAAGAAGACTTCTTGTCAAATGTTCCTTGAAAATAAACTCTATAGGATACATAGGAATGTAGTTAAGCAAAGAGAGGCCGAGGGTAATTTAGCAGATTCTGTGAAGGAAATCGAAGTAGGCACCATGCTTACTTTGTCAATTGTGTGGAAGAACATTTAACTTGAGCTCCTGCTGAAAATGAAACTATTTAATTACATTTGAGGGAAAAAGAGAAAAGTTTGCCTCTAAAGCTTTGGATTTATTATATTTTTAGGAGAATGAAATTCAAGACACTGGCAAGGCAAAGAAGAGTTAAAACTGATTTATAAATCACAATGAGTCAATTCCCTCACTCATTATTAAATACATTATACTTCACTAGTTTTCAAAACCATAAATTATATACAAGTAAAAGAAACATGATAGAAAATATTAAGTTAAAAATTTCAAGTGAATCCAATTATAATTCATACTCAATATCTCCTAAATTTTGACAGTAAACTAATAATATTCTTAGAAACTGTTTCCTAGATTCAAACCACATGATACCCTCTAGTTCATTTTAAGGTAAGGTTCACATTTGATATCCTCTTCTCTAGGATGCTCGCAGATCTAAGATATGGCAACAATAATATGGCCGTCTTTACATTATATGATCCTCATGTTTTAACTAAGTATTTCAGTCACAGAGCCCACATCAGGGTTACGTTTAACCACTTACCTCTTCTTACGTAAGCTTTGAACTTCCCATGAATATCTGTGAATGCAATACTTTAAATATACTTGGCATTCAGTACAGTTTTTCCTCAATTAAAAATTCATCCTGAAAATCTTAAAGCCAAATAAATACTTGTGAGATAAAAAAGTTTTTGTTTTCACTGAAAAGTTTTAACATGATTGCTTTATGATAGCTATGAATGGACTCTGCTTTGTAAGATGTGTCGTTTCTTCTGTGCATTATTCTATTTCTCCTGAGTTTTATAATGTAGAGCTCCCCAGTGAAGAGAGAGGAAGCAGATTTCTGGGAATTGGGAGGGAGTTGACAGGATAACTACAAACTACAGAGAAGATGCAGAGAAAATGAACTCAAGGCACAAAGAAGAATGAAGCATCTAGATTGCTAACCGCGGCTCCCAGAAGAGAGACTCACCTTTGCTCACACAAGCTGAGCCTGGAGAGGGCCAGCGTTACTAGGGAGAAACAGTGCAGTGGGCCAGCAGCACTCCTGGAAAAGCCTACAAAAGCAGCTATGAGATTTTACTCTAACACTAACTCTTCCCACACAGCAGCCCAGAGTGGGAGAATAAACCCAGTGCAGCAACTAGTAAAGTTTGAGAGGACTTAATCAAGAGCACTATTAGGTTATTGTTTAAAATTGACCGACCTCAGGATTTCTAGGATCGCTTTACCATAATGACCAGATGGGAGATGGCCACAGGAGATGGCCACGGAGATGATGGCCTGAAAGTGTGAGCTAAAGCCAGGAAAGGTATGGGGGTTCTAGGGCTGACACCACAGACCAACCACATCCATCTGGACAGGTGGGGGTGGGAGTCACACATGATTACGGAAAGAAAAAAGGACTTAATTGGGCTTCATTATTCCTTGCCAATGTTTAGTGGATTACAAAACTGCAGACCCTAGCAAGAAATCACACATTGAAAACCACAAGAAATTTCTGTGGACCCATTTCTCTGATTTTGTCATTTTTTTCATCTTTAGTTTTTTCTTGATTTTGCTTCTTGACTTTCTTCTTTTTGATTTTTTTCTGTTGCTTTTATCTATTAATGACTTTTGTAACTTAATGAAATTCATTTCCTCCCTTTTTTCCTCTCTCTTTTTATCTTCTGTTTCTTTAGTTTTCAAATATCTCCTCTCTCATTTTTCCCTTCCCCACGCTCTTCATATTTATTAGTATTATTATTAAGCTTTATCTATCTTGAGGTATTTAGATAACTTTATGCTCTTCTTGTTGAGTACTTTTTCATGGCTGCTGCTGCTATAGTTGTTTCGTTTCTATGCAAATATTTGTTCTGTCTTCATGTATGGGTGGCAATTATACAACAACCTTAGCTTCCAAAAGTGGAAGTGGTTGGTTTTTGTGGTCTAGAGTTTAACCATGCTGACAGCACATCACATAAAATAATATACTACAAAAGACATCTCCGTAATAACAGATAAGTCTTTTTACTAGTAAAACCAACCCTGTACCCTCAGCATGCACACACACATACACACACTCACCCCAACAGAAACACTAAAAAAAGTCAAAAAAATATGTCCAACTTCCCCAGAACTGATATATGGGACACACAGCTGGAGGAAATTAAAATCCACACAGCTGAATTATATAAAGAAATAAATGAAGAGACAAACAAACATCACTCAGTTGCTCACAATTCAAAATAATAAAACTGATAATGTTATATGCTTAATAAACAAAATGATCAATGACTTTACAGAAGAGTGTAATAAAATGCTGACTGAGCTGTATAAAATGGCACAAATTCTGAATATGTAGTTTAAAATGTACAGCAACAGAAAAAAAAAGAAAAAGAAGAAACTTAAGCAATTTAGCAGATATGGACCAATTTGAGGAGAAAATGTCAGAACTAAAATGGCTGATGTTAGTGATCAATTACTTGAAATGCTTCAAAAAATGAAAAGAACATGGTAAGTAGAAAAATATGAAGATTAACAAGAAATAGTAAAAAAAAAAGTAAAAATCCCCCAGAAGATAGCATAAACAGTATAGTAAACCCGGCTACAGAAATATAAGCAGAAAATTTTGCAAATATGGGAAAATTATATCATATAGTTAAGCAAAGCACATACAACCAGAATTATCACAATCAGAAAAGAATTTATCATTTAACAGTCAAATTACCAGAGATCTAGCATAAAGACGTATCATAAAATCTGTACGAAAAGAAGTTAGTGAATCATTAATAAAAGTAAAATCATTAGAACTGCAGCCAACTTCTCAGCACAAACAATAAGGACCAGAAGAGCTTAGAGAGAAGAGTTTCAAGCCCTAGAAGAAAGCAACTACTAATCCAGATTAATAATTTATTACAAAAAAGTATCTGTCGACATTGATCATTAAGACATGAACTTTACATGACAAGGAGCAACTTAAAAAGTTCACGACCATCAAACCAGCACTCCAAGCAACTCTTATAATTTAGAAAGATACAACAAACTCACCAATGTCAAAAAGATTGATGGAATGAATACACAGGTAGGACAATTAGTTAAGTGGGAAGAGAAAGCAATAAAACTAGAAATATTAAAATAATGCAACGACAAGAATGAGTTGATATCTTTCAGTATTAAATTTCAGTGGAAATGGTTTCAATTTCATAATCTAAAAATACAGGTTGGCAGATTGATTAAAAAAATAAGTTAACTGAATGATGCAAGTCTAGGTATGAGAAAAAAATTAATACAAAACCAAAGCTGGTACAAGGAAGGAAATTACAAAGTTCAGAGTGGAAATTAATAAAATTGAGACAAAATGTCTCTGGATCCAGAAACTAAGTTTTTAAAAGAGTAGACACACATTCAAACAGTCTTATCAAAAAAGGAAAGAAAAGACTCAGATGGATGGAATTAAAAATGAAAAAGATAACTACAATGGACACTACTGAAATCTAGATAATTATTAGAAACATTCAAAAACCTGAGTGTGCTTTTTACCAAGATGGCACCAAAGGCAAAGAAGGAAGCTCCTACTCCTCCCAAAGCTGAGGCCAAGGCCAGAGCTCTGAGGGCAAGAACAGTGAGCTGCAGGCACCCAAGCCACAAAAAGAAGATCCCAAGTCACCGCCTCCCACCTTCCCAAGACACTGCAGTCTCTGCAGAAGCCCAAATGTCCTCAGCGAGGCGCCTCCAGGAGAAACAAGCTTGATCTAGATGCCATCATCATGTTCCCCTGACCCCGGGGTTGGCCACGAAGAAGACGGGGGACAGCAACACACCGGTGGACGCCAAGGCCAACGAGCCCCACGTGGAACAAGCTGTGACGAAGCTCAGTGACAACACCATCATCAGGGTCCGTGCGTCCCTCAGGCCTGAGGCTGAGAAGGAGGCGTGTGTGCATCCGGCTTCTGATTTTGAGCTTTGGGTGTTGCCAGTGAAACTGGGGTCATCTAACCTGAGTCCAGTTGGCTAATTCCAAATACACGTATTGTGTTCTCCATAAAAACCTGTTATACTACATTAGGGAATCTGAAAGAAATAGATTCTTAGATACATATCATATGAATTAGAAAAACTGAACCAAAGTCAAAATAAAATTTCTGACTAATCTAATAACAGGCAAGGAAACTGAACAATAATAAATTGAGAAAAAAAGAAAAGTCCAGAACCTGATGGATTCACAGCTAAATCTACAAGAGTTTTGGGGGAAAGTTAAGAGTAATACTGCTGAAAATATTTAATAAAAGTAAAAGAAAATAATACTTCAAAATTATTCATAAAAGCAAACATTATCTTGAATCCCAAACCAGAAAAGAATCCAATTTAAAAGAAAAGAAAAAGAAAAAATATCCCAAAATCTGTAGGTCAATCTCTTTAGTCAACAGAGACACAAAAATCTTCTGCAAGTTACTGGCAAACAGAATGTGATAAAGCATCAAACAAAATCATGCATCATGTTAAATTAGGCTCTATCACAGGAGGTAGGGATGTTTCAACACATATAAATCAATAAATGCAATGCTTCACACAAGCAAAAACAAAGACATGACTCACAGGATTATCTCAATAGAAACAGAAAAAGCTTTTTAAAAAATCTAACTTATAATCACGATAAAAATCTTGAAGAAATTTATACAAAAGGACCTTATCTCAAGCCTATAAAAGCCACTAAGGACAACCCAATGAGCAATACCATGTTAATTAGGACAGGATGACAGCTTGCCCTCCAAATTCAGGGAAATGGCAAGATTATTAACTTTCATTACTCCTATAAATATATTTCTTGAACTATTAGCTAGAATAATCAGAAAAGACAAAGAAATTGAAAAAGATACGTATGGGAAAGAAATAAACTAAATTAGCATTTCCAGATGACATCCTTTATGTGTAAGACCCCAAAATGCCATAAAAGTCCTATAATGAACAACCAGATTAAGTAGTATAGCAGGATACAAAATGAACACACAAAAGACGGTAGTATTCCTACACAGCAATCCAGAACTTGCCAAGAAATGAATTAATTAAATAATACCATTCACAAGAGTATCAAGAAAAATTAAACACTCAGGAATTAATTTAGCCCTGGAAGTGAAAGAATTCAACAATGAAGTTTACTGCATTCTAAAAAGGAGACCAAAGAGGACATCAGAAAATGAGAAGATAGGCAGAAAAAATATTGTCAAAATGTCTAAAATTCCAAAATTTTATATGCAGATTTATATGCAGATTTAATCCCAAACAAAATACTAATACACCTTTCAAGGATATAAAGAAAATAATCCTAAATTTCATATGGGACCAGGAGAGACCCAGAAGAATGAAAGCAATTCCGGGTAACAACACAAAAGCAGGAAACCTCACAAGTCCAGATGTCAAGCCTTATTCTAAAGCTTCCAAGATAAAAACAGCGTGGTAATGGCACAAAAACAGACATATGGGTGAACTAAGATCAACAGTGGTTGCAGAAATATCTCCAGATGCATTCAGGTATCTGGTTTTTGGCAAAGGAACCAAAATTATATACTGGAGGAAAGATAGCCTTTTTAATATACGGCGCTGAAAAATCTGGCTAACCACATGCAGAATACAGAGCAAGTGGGCGAGCTCGGAGGACGCCAGGGCGGACGCACAGTGGAACTGAGCAGCGCACGCAGCGCTGCAACAGTGATTGATTCAAGTCCGAGCATCTGCCATGTTCCCTCGAGAGGCTGAAGGGGCCAGTTGAACCCGGACTAAGAGCAGCTGTGGGTTGGCTTTATCTGAGGACTTCCAGCGTTAATCTCCCACTGTGACCGGATAAGGGACAGACATGTGAGATGTCAGGGCGCTGTGGTCAACTTGTCAGCGTTATAAGCCAAGTGACTCAGCCCACTCTCATACAAGAGGTCATGCACAGCATGAAATATCAGAGCGGAAGAAACCTTTGAATAAATGAGCTTAATAGATATCTAACAGATTGCTCCACCCGACAATAGAATGAACATTCTTTCCAGTAACGCAGGAGGTTCACCAAAATAGACCACATTAGCTCATAAAATATCCTTAAGTAAATGCAAAGGAATGGAAATTACCCCATGCATATTATCAGATCATAGTTTAATGAAATTGAAAATAAATAGCAAAAGAAACCACAAAAACTACATAAATATTTGAAAATTACCTAATACTCTCCTGAACAACTAATGGACCACAGATGAAATTAAAGAAGAAATCAAATAGTTTCTACAATTAAAAAGTTTATTTCTTGTGGCTAATTGTACCATCAAAGTTTCATATGGTCATAGGTGGAGATTTTCTGAGGTGGCTGGATCTGGAGTGTGTGGTGCAGGAATCAAGTAGATGTGACTTGATAGTTTAGCCAGTTCTGAGAGCTGGTAATGCATGGGCCACCTACGGGTGACTGTCACCTATCTGAAGGTAGATAACCTGGACAGAATGTAGGGAAAATAGAGGAGTGCTGGGGTCACTTGTCTCTTGTAGATTTTGCTACC